>MU225683.1:1476091-1505581 GCA_018584345.1 Thuja plicata | reverse complement strand
CATGACCCCTTTGGACATATTAGAACACTCAACTGCATCCCAAAGCATCGTAGGACCCCTAAGGACACACTTGAGTGTTCTAATATGTCAAAAGGGGTCATGGGGACTTCCTAGGGGTCCTATTATGCTTTATCATGTTTTAAGAACCCTAGAAAGTCCCCATGACCCCTCTTGACACATTTAAACACTCAAGTGTGTCCCAAGGGGTTGTAGGACCCCTAATGACACACTTGAGAGTTCTAATGTGTCAAAAGGGGTCATGGGGACTTTGTAGGGGTCCTAATACGTCTTAACATGTGTTAGGACCCCTAGGAAGTCCCCATAACCCTTTTTGACACATTTAAACTCTCAAGTGTGTCCTAAGAGGTCGTAGGACCACTGAGGACACACTTGAGTGTTCTAATGTGTCAAAAGGGGTCATAGGGACTTCATAGGGGTCCTAGTATGCCTTATCAGGCATTAGGACCCCTACGAAGTTTCCATGACCCCTTTTGACACATTTAAACTCTCAAGTGTCTCCTAAGAGGTCGTAGGACCCCTTGGCACACACTTGAGTGTTCTAATGTGTCAAAAGGGGTCATGGGGACTTCCTAGGTGTCCTAACGCATGATAAGGCATACTAAGACCCCTAGGAAGTCCCCCATGATCCCTTTTGACACATTAGAACACTCAAGTGTGTCCTCACAGGTCCTACAACCCCTTAGGAAACACTTGAGTGTTCTAATGTGTCAAAAAGGGTCATGGGGACTTCCTAGGGGTCCTATTATGCCTTATCATGCGTTAGGACCTCTAGGAAGTCCCCATGGCCCCTTTGGACACATTAGAACACTCAAGTATGTCCCAAGGGGTTGTATGACTACTGAGGACATGTTCAACATTCAAATGGGTTAAAAGGGGTCATGGGGTCTTTCTGGGGGTCCTAGTATGCCTTTTCACGTACTACGACCCCTAGGAAGAGCCCATGACCCCTTTCGACACATTTGAATCATCAAGTGTGTCCTAAGGGGAACTACGACCCCGTAGGACACATTTGACCATTCAAATAGGTTGAAAGGGGTCATGGGGTCTTCTTGGCGGTCCTAGTATGCCTTATCATGCATTAGGACCCCTAGGAAGACCCCATGACCCCTTTTGACACATTTGAATATTCAAATGGGTCAAAAAGAGTCATAGGATCTTTCTGGGGGTCTTAGTACGCCTTACCATACTTTAGGACCCCTATGAAGACCCCACGACCTATTTTGACCCATTTGAATGGTCAAGTGTGTCTTAAGGGTTCATAGGACCCCTTAGGATACACTTGAGGATTCAAATGGGTCAAAAGGGGTCATGGAGTCTTTCTGGGGGTCCTAGTACGCCTTATTATGCATTAGGACCCCTAGAAAGACCCCATGACCCCTTTTGACACATTTGAATGCTCAAATGTGTCACAAGGGGTCGTAGGACCCCTCAGGACACATTTAAACATTTAAATGGGTTAAAAGGGGTCATGGGGTCTTTTTGGGGGTCCTAGTATACCTTATCACACATTAGGACCCCTAGGAAGACCCCACGACCCCTTTCGACCCATTTGAATGCTCTAGTGTGTCCCAAGGGGTCATAGGACCCCTTACGACACATTTGAGCATTCAAATGGGTCGAAAGGGGTCATGGGGTCTTTTTAGGGGTACTACTACACCTTATCACTCATTAGGACCCCTAGGAAGACCCCATGACCCATTTTGACACATTTGAATGCTCAAATGTGTCCTAACAAGTCGTATGACCCCTTAGGACACACTTGAACATTCAAATAAGTCAAAAGGGCTCATGGGGTCTTTGTAGGGGTCCTAGTATGCCTTTTCACATACTACGACCCTTAGGAAGACCCCATGACCCCTTTTGACATATTTGAGTGGTCAAGTGTGTTCTAAGGGGTCGTAGGACCTGTTAGGACACATTTGAACATTCAAATGGGTCAAAAGGGGTCATAGGGTCTTTCTGGGGGGTCTTAGTATGCCTTATCATGAATAAGGACCCCTAGCAAGACCCCACGACCCCTTTCAACAAATTTGAATGGTCAAGTGTGTCTTGAGGGGTCATAGGACCCCTTAGGATACACTTGAGCATTCAAATGGGTCAAAAGGGGTCATGGGGTCTTTTTGGGGGTCCTAGTACTCCTTATCACACATTAGGACCTCTAGGAAGACACCACAACCCCTTTTGACCCATTTGAATGGTCAAGTGTGTCTTAAGGGGTCATAGTTTCCCTTAGGACACAACTGAACATTCAAACGGGTCGAAAGGGGTCATGGGGTCTTTCTGGGGGTCCTAGTATGTTTTATCATACATTAGGACCCCTAGGAAGACCCCATGACTGCTTTTGACATATTTGAATGCTCAAATGTGTCCTGAGAGGTCGTAGGACCCCTTAGGACACATTTGAACATTCAAATGGGTCAAAAGGGGTCATGCAGTCCTTCTGGGTGTCCTAGTATGCCTTACCATGCATTAGGACCCCTAAGAATACCCCACAACCCCTTTTGACCCATTTGAATGGTCAAGTATGTCTTAAGGGGTCATAGGACCCCTTAGGATACAATTGAGCATTCAAATGGGTTGAAAGGGGTCATGGGGTCCTCTTGGGGGTGCTAGTACGTCTTATCACGCATTAGGGCCTATAGGAAGACCTCATGACCCCTTTTGACACATTTGAATGCTAAAATATGTTACAAGAGGTCGTAGGACCCCTTAGGACACATTTGAACATACAAATGGGTCAAAATGGGTCATGGGGTCTTTTTGGGGGTCCTAGTATGCCTTATCACATATTAGGACCCGTAGGAAGACCCCACTACCCCTTTTGACCCATTTGAATGCTCAAGTGTGTCCCAAGGGTTCATAGGACCCCTTAGGACACACTTGAGCATTCAAATGGGTTAAAAGGGGTCATAGGGTCTTTCTTGGGGTCCTAGTATGCATTATCACGCATCAGGACCCCTAAGGAGACCCCATGACCCCTTTCAACACATTTGAATGCCCAAATGTGTCTTAATGGGTTGTAGAACACCTTAGGACATAATTGAACATTCAAATGGGTCGAAAGGGGTCATGGGGTCTTCTTAGGGGCCCTAGTACACCTTTTCATGTACTACAACCCCTAGGAATAGCCCATGACCCCTTTTGACACATTTGAATGGTTAAGTGTGTCTTAAGGGGTCGTATGACCCGTTAGGACATATTTGAACATTCAAATAGGTCAAAAGGGGTCATAGGGTCTTTCTAGGGGTCTTAGTACATCTTATCATGCATAAGGACACTTAGGAAGACCTCACGACCCCTTTTGACCCATTTGAATGGTCAAGTGTGTCTTAAGGGGTCATAGGACCCCTTAGGATACACTTGAGCATTCAAATGGGTTGAAAGGGGTCATGCGGTCTTTCTGGGGGTTGTAGTATGTGTTATCACTCATTAGGACCCCTAGGAAGACACCACGACTACTTTTGACCCATTTGAATGGTCAGGTGTGTCTCAAGGGGTCATAGGGCCCCTTAGGATACACTTGAGCATTCAAATGGGTCAAAAAGGTTCATCGGGTCTTCTTGGGATCCTAGTACTCCTTATCACGCATTAGGACCCCTAGGAAGACCCCATGACCCCTTTTGACCCATTTGAATGGTCAAGTGTGTCTTAAGGGGTCGTAGCTCCCCTTAGCACACACTTTAGCATTCAAACAGGTTGAAAGGGGTCATGAATTCTTACTGGGGGTCCTAGTATGCCTTATCATGCATTAGGACCCCTAGGAAGACCCCATGACCCCTTTTGATACATTTCAATGCTCAAATGTGTCTTAAGGGGTTGTAGGACCCCTTAGGACACATTTGAACATTCGAATGTGTCAAAAGGCATCATGGGGTCTTTTTGGGGGTCCTAGTACACCTTATCACGTGATAGGACCCCTACGAAGAACTCGTGACTATGACAACTCTTGTTCTTATCGCATCTTCAAATTTTAAGTCTATCTTCAATTTCTCATTGAAGTTTAGAGTTTGTTAATTTTAGGAAAAAAAAGTGGCATCTTATACCCCTTTTTGGTCCCCCATCTTTATGCACTTACCCATCTAGGGTTTAGGGTTTTAATTGTACCTAGGCTTTTAAATTTTAACGGTTTTGTATTTTTCATGTTTACTAAAGTTTTAGACTAGATAAAAAAAATTTGAAATAATTTATTTATGTACAATTAAAAAAAATTCTACACTATCAGAAAAAAATAATCATATTTAAACTTTAGCTGCAATTATTGTCTACAAATAAAAAAGTCATATTAATTACTCATTTTTTGTGAAAACATTAAAAAAATACTAATAACATATATAAATTAAATTTACTTACTTGGAATGTAAAAAAATAGGCATGAGGGGGCTGCTGGTGAAGTTTGAAATTAGTACTCGTATGCTACATATCGCTATCCTATTTTTTTGCGGGTGAAAATGATATGAAAAACGTTTAAAAATAAATATATACTTTTAAGAAATGAGAACCCATTTTGTAAAAAACATGAACCTTTTTAAAATCAATTATATGGTTGGATAGATAACAGAGATATCTACAATATCAAGTCATCTAATTTTATCAGTATTGAACCATGTACAAAAATGACAGGGAGCACACAAGAAAAAAAGTTAATTTTTTGTAGGTTTGCTGGAAAACACGTCTCATACCTATTTGAATCCTCCAAGCCTTTGGGTTGGATCTCCAAGGAAAATCCAAGACTTAGGCTTGGTAAATTTCAATGTAGTTAAAAGCATGCACATGCTATGTAAATTTATGGTTTACATAGTGTGTACGCGCTATGTAAATCATAACAAAATCCTTAAGGGAGGGAGACACAAAGAGAGAGAGAGAGAGAGAGAGAGAGAGAGAGAGAGAGAGAGAGAGAGAGAGAGTGTNACAAAGAGAGAGAGAGAGAGAGAGAGAGAGAGAGAGAGAGAGAGAGAGAGAGAGAGAGTCTTAGAGGTCGTAAGGGGTTTTAAGGGGTCGTAATGGGTCTTAAGGGGTCCTAAGACACATTAATGTGTCCTATGACCCCTTAAGACCCCTTAATATGTACTAGGACCCCTAATATGTATTCTTAGGTTTCCTAAGGGGTACTAAGGTGACTTAAGGGGTTCTAACACACATTAATGCATCCTACGACCCATTATGACCCCTTACAACCCCTTAAGAAGCCTAAGAGAACATCTTAGAGGTCTTATGGGGTCATAAAACACATTAATCTGTCATATGACCCATTACAACACCTTAATGTATTCTTAGGGTTCCTAAGGGGTGATAAGGTGTCTTAAGGGGTCCTATGATACATTAATGACTCCTACGACTCCTTATGAACCCTTATAACTCCTTAGGAAGCCTAAGAGTACATCTTAGGGGTCATAAGATGTCTTAAGGGGTCCTATGACCCATTAATAGGTTCTACAACCCCTTATGACATCTTACGACCCATTAGGAATCCTAAGAGTACATCTTAGGGGTCGTAAGGGGTCTTATGGGGTCCTAAGACACAATAATATGTCTTATGATCCCTTAAGACTCATTAATGTGTACTAGGAACCCTAAGATATATTCTTTAAGGTTCATAAGGGGTCTCAAGGTTTATCAAGGGGTCCTATGACACATTAATGTACCTTACAACCACTTATGACCCCTTAGGAAGCCTAAGAGTACATATTAAGAGTTGTAAGGTGACTTAAGGGGTCCTAAGACCCATTAATGTGTTATTTAACCCCTTATGACCCTTATAACTCCTTAAAGAAGCCTAAGAGTACAACTTAGAGGCCATAAGGTATCTTAAGGCGTAAAAGGACCCATTAATGCATCTTACGAGCCCTTATGAAACCTTATGACCCATTCGGAAGCCTACGAGTATTCCTTAGGGGTTGTAAGTGGTCTTATGGTTTCCTAAGACACCGTAATGTGTCCTATGACCCCTTAAGACCTGTTAATTTTTACTAGGAACCCTAATATGTATTCTTATGGTTTCTAATGGGTACTAAGGTGTCTTAAGGGATCCTAGGACCCATTAATGTATCCTATGACCACATATGATGCCTTAGGACATATTAGGACATTCTAATATGTCATAGAGTCCCTTAGGACCCCTTATCATACATCTTAGGGGGTAATAAAGGGTTGTAAGGGGTTATAACAGATCATATAACACATTAATGTATCTAAGGACCCCTTAGGAGCCCTTAACACCCCTTCCAGGAACCCTTAACATACGTTAGTGTATGGTAAAGGGTCTTAAGGGGTCATAAGGGGTCTAAGGTGTCTTAAGACACATTAATGTGTGGACTATGACCCCTTAAAAACCCTTACGACTCACAAGATGTAGAGAAAGGGGTCTTAAAGGGTTATAAGGCACCTTAGGACACAGTAATGTGTCCTAGGACCCCTTATGACCCCTTACGGCACCTTACCATACATCTTAGGGGTATTAAAGGGTCCTAAGTGGACAAAAGAGGTTGTAGGACACATTAATGTGTCTTAGTACCTATTAACACCCCTTATGACCTAGTCTTAAGGGGTGTTAGGGAGTCCTATGACATAGTAATATGTCCTAGGACCCATTAAAAACCCTTACAACACCTAATATGTAGAGAGAGGGGTCCTAAAGGGTACTAGGGGATCATAATAGGTCCTAAGACATATTAGAAGTGTCAAGGACCCCTTACCCTACATCTTAGGGATTTTAAAGAGGCCTAAGGGGTCATAAGGGGTTATAGGACCCCTTATGACCCTTTACAACCAATTACCATATATGTTAAGGGTCCTAAAAGGTTGTAAGGCGTCATAAGGGGTTCTATGACACAATAATGTGTCTTAAGACCCCTTATAACCTCTTAGGACACATTACCATTCACTAATGTATGATAAGGCATCTTAAGGGGTTGTAAGTTGTCTAAGGGGTCCTAGGACACATTAATGTGTCATAAGACACCTTAACAACCCTTATGACTCTTCAGATGTAGAGAGAGGGGTATTCAAGGGTCCTAAAGGTTCAGAAGGGGTCCTAGGACACATTAATGTGTCTTAGAACTCCTTTTGACCCTTATGAAACCTTAGGACCCCTTACCATTCATAAGTGGATGGTAAGGTGTCGTAAGGGGTGATAAGGGGTATAAGGGGTCATAGGTAACATTAATGTGTCTTAGGACCCCTTAACAACCATTACGACCTCTTAAAAACCCTTACAACCCCTAACGTGTAGAGAGAGGGGTCTTCAAGGGTCCTAAGGGGTGATAAGGGGCCCTAGGACACATTAATATGTCCTAAAACTCCTTATGAACCCTTAGGACACCTTACAACCCCTTATCATACATCTTAGGGATCTTAAAGTGTCCTAAGGCATAATAAGGGGATCTAGGACACATTAATGTGTCCTAGAACACCTTAATGTGTCCTAGAACACCTTAATACATCTTACGATATCTTACCATACATTAGTGTATGGTAAGGGGTCCTAAGGGTTCTTAAGAGGTCCTAGGACACAGTGATGTGTTCTAGGTCAAGTTAACAACCCTTATGACACCTAAGATATAGACAGAGTATTCCTAAAGGGTACTAAGGGGTCATTAGGGGTCGTAGGACCCCTTATGACCCATTTCCCTAGATCTTAGGTGTGCTAAAGGGTCATAAGGGGTTTTAGGAAAAATTAATGTGTCATAGGACCCCTTAAGACCCCTTACCATAGATTAGTATATGGTAATGGCTCCCAAGGGGTCTTAAAGGGTTCTATGACATAGTAATGTGTCCTAGGAACCCTTAAGACTACTGAGGACCCCTTAGGACCCCTTACAATTCATTATCTTATTATAAGGGGTCTTAAGGGGTCCTACGACAAAATAATGTGTCCTAGGACCCCTTAAGACCACTAATGACCCCTTAGCACCCCTTACCATTCATTAGTGTATGGTACATTGTCATAAGGGGTTGTAAGGGGTCTAAGAAGTCCTACAACACATTAAAACCCCTTACAATCCCTAAGATTGTCCTAGGATCCCTTATGACCTATTAGGACCCCTTATCATACATATTAGGTGTCTTAAAAGTTTGTAAGGGGTTAGAAGGATCTTAAGACACATTAATGTGTATTAGGACCCCTTAAGACCCCTTAAGATTCCTTACCATTCATTAGTGTATGGTAAGGGGTCCTAAGTGGTTCTAAGGAGTCTAAGGGGTCCTAGGACACATTAATGTGTCCTAGGACCCCTTAACGATCCTACTACCCATAAGATGTAGAGAGATGTTTCCTAAGGGGTCATAAGGGGTTCTATGACACATTAATTTGTTATAGGACCCCTTACCATGAATCTTAGGGGTCCTAAAGGGTTGTAAGGGATCATAAGGGGTCCTAGGACACATTAATGTATTAGGAATAAAAGTCCACAAGCACAACTTAGAGGGGGGTGAATCAGTTGTAAGGCAGATTATTAAACATTAAAATTTATAAACCAAAACTTCAATTCAAATTATAACATAGTTAATGCCAACACAATAACACAATCCTTGTTGTCAAGGAAACCTTATTAAAGGTAAAACCCCGGTGGGAATTAGCACCCACAAATGATGTACTAAGAGTATAGTATCCATGTTAAAACATTTAGCCATGTTAGGAGCTATTACAACATTACAGGACGTAGTCCCTGTTAAAGGACAAACCCTATTGGGAGTCAAGATTAATAGTGGGCTCAGTGCCAAGGCACCCTGCTTAAAGAAAGTTAAAGCCACTCTAAAAGATTTACAATCCAAACAAGTGTATATAAGAAATATACAATCTAGCAGCCAATCAAGCTTCATAGATTTCACTCTTCTCTATCTTTTCAATTACCTTCTCATCATTCCACTATCACATCTTTTCAAAAGAAAATATCTCTCATATATACTCTATTACAATAATTGATTAGGTCAGCCAATTAAGCTTTCCTAATATACAAATAATTAGTTAACCCCTTTCTAAGATACACAAGGTACCTAAAACAAGTAAACATCAATTACAATACATCATATATAATCTAAGATCCACAATCCATGCTCGCAATCCTTAATGCACACAACATCTCTAAAGTTGGCCACAAATAGGTCTTCTCCAGAATACACGCCATAGCTGACATCACCAATAATCACATGACATGCAATAAAATAAAAACATTCCTCAATATGTCATCTATCATCTCTTAAGCTTGCATAGCTTGAATCATCATCGCCTGTAAGATATCCCCAAAACATAGAGACTCACTATGTCAAGCATCACTGTCACAATCCTAGAAACCAGTCTTCACTCAAACATCTATAACATCTCCAATATGTAATATTAAGCTAGATGGCCTTAGGAACAAGGTCATCACACATCCTTCTTCATGTCCTAATCTTCTCTCATTCTGATTCATTTGTACACTGTCTGTACACTTCTGTCAGTCATCATACAATAGTAATAACCAGTTTGTTCTCACTACAGAAACATATGTTGACATCAGTGACAAAACATGAATGCCAATAGCATCAATAGTACCTAGTTGTGATATCATCCAACAATCTCCCTATTTGGAATTGATCAAAATATATGGGAAAATCCACCAACCCAAAAGTACTCTCTCTTAATACAATCTTCTCAATATCCTCAACACAATTCTCCCTAAAGTAGTAGGGATTTTGATATAGAATCTCTCCCCTTTGGAAACAATGTAAAAGTGTGTCATAACTCATCTTTAATCTTCTACAAGGTGTATCTTTTTCAAATCTTCATTTCTAACAGCCAGATGCAAAATAACCCAAATGTGCTCTATAGTGTTCATATGATCACTCCCCCTTAGGAGTAGATCCATACATCAAGTCCAAAAAATGATATAGCTCTAAAATCCACTAGACTGATGCATGCTTGCATCAATTAATTACCACAAGGAGGGGCTCTCACCCCAAGCATGCTTCTAAGATACTCAAAAGCATCTTTTGGCAAAGGTTTTGTAAATATATCTTCTATCTGTTCTGTTGTGCTAATATACTCCAGTCTAATATCTTTCTCTGCTACCTTGTCTCTCAAGAAATGATACTGAATAGAAATATGTTTAGTATTTGAATGCATTGCAAGATTATTTGACATTTTCATTGTGCTAGTGTTATCACAATGGATAACCACTGGCTCTTCAACAATTATTCTAATGTCCTTCAGCATTTTCTTCATCCATACAACTTGTATACAATTTATAGCAGCAACAACATACTTGGATTTAGCAGTAGACTGAACAATATATTCCTTCTCCTTACTTAACCATGAAACCATCCTTTTTCCAAGGAAAAATGCTCCACCACTTGTACTCTTTCTATCTTCCACATTACCTGCCCAATATACATCAGCATAAGCCTGTAAAATAAAGTCATCTAATTTTTCATACCATAATCCATATTATATTGTTCCTTTCAAGTATCAAAAAATTCCTTTTACAACAACAAGGTGTGTCTCTTTAGGATCTGCTTGATAGCTTGTCACAATTCCAACTGCATTGGAAATATCTAGTCTAGTGTGAGTTAGATATTGCAGACCTCCAATCATAGATCTCTACTTTGTCTAAAAAAAACTCTAAGTTTCATCATTACTAGTAAGTTTATAACCAGCCACCATGGGTGTTCCAATAGGTTTACAATCTTCCATTCCAAACTTCTTCAACATTTTGTTAAGGTACTTGGTCTGGGATATAAAAATACCATTCTTATTCTGATTAATTTGCAAACCAAGAAAAAATTTCATCTCACCAATCATTGACATTTCAAATTCATCTTCCATTTCTTTAGAGAATTTTTTCTTCATTTTATCATTGCCTCCAAAAAAGATATCATCAACAAAAACTTCCATGATTAAGATTCCATCTTCACCATTTCTTAAATATAAATTACTATATGCATTACCTTTTCTGAAACCAAGATGAAGTAGATACCTTTTTTAGTCTTGCATACCATGCTTTCGATGCTTGTTTTAGTCAATACAATGCTTTCTTCAATTTACAAACCATGTCTTCATCTTTTGTCAAAGGAAATCCATCAGGTTTCTCTATTTATACTTCTTCTTCCAAATCTCCATTCAAGAATGCATATATCACATTCATATGATATACTTTAAATTATTTACGTACAGCATAAGCAATAAATAATCTTGCAGATTCCAACCTAGCAACATGAGCAAATTTTTCTTCAAAGTCTATTCCTTCTTGTTGCGAGTAGCCTTTACCAACCAGTCTAGCCATGTTTCTTACCACTGTTCCTTCCTCATCATTTTTATTTCTTAAAACCCATTTAGTTCCTATCAAATTTTTGTTTTTAGGTCTTGGAACCAATTCCCAAGTATTATTTTTCTTTATCTTTTCTAGTTCTTCCTTCATAGATTTAGTCCAAGATTCATCTCTACATTCTTCATCAGTAGTTTTTAGTTCAACTTGAAAAATCAAACAAATTTCATCTCTTACTTTTGATCTTGTCATCATTCCTTTACTTGAATTACCAATGATTTGATTTTTAGGATGGTTTTTCTTAACATACCTCGGAGTCTTAGGAGTCTCAATCAGCTCAATTGATTCATCTTCAATCTCATCATCAATCTCCAAAGGTTCTGCAGGATCAGTAGTGTCCTCTTTTATCTCTGCAATCTGTCCACATTCATACATTCTTTCTTGAAGCTGAAACTTTTCATCTATCCTCACATTAGCACTTTCAAACAAATTCCTCAATCTCAGATTGAAACATTTATATGCTTTTCTCTTAGTAGAATAACCAAGGAAGATACTTTCATCACTTCTAGCATCAAATTTCCCTATCTCATCATCTCTTTTGATATAGCATTTACTTCCAAATATTCTAAAATATTTTACAGTGGGAGTATGATCAAACCATAATTCATAAGGAGTCTCATTTGTACCTTATTTGATCTAAATTCTATTCAAGGTGTACACTACAGTACCAAAAACTTCTCTCCAATGAAGATGTGATACATTTCCTTCTAGTATCATAGTTCTGGTAGCATCTAATATTGTTTTGTTTCTTTGCTTTGCTATCCACTCTATTGTGGTGTCCTAGGAGCAAATGGTTGTCTGAATATTCCATGCTCTTCACAGTAGGAATTAAATAAGTCTATAGTAAACTCACCACCTCTATCTGATCTCAAACATTTTATCTTCAAACATGATTCATTCTCAACTTTTTCTTTGAATATCTTGAATTTTTCAAATGCCTCAGACTTCTATCTTAAATATGTAACCCACATCATTCTAGAAAAGTCATCAACAAAAAGTATAAAATATCTTTCACCATAATAAGATCTTTCTCTTGTAGGACCACATAGATATGTATGTACCAGATCCAACTTCCCTTTTACTGAATAAGATTTTCTTTTAAAACTGCTTCTAGTCTACTACCCCATAATACACTCTCTACACATAGTGTTAGATGGTTTCACAATCTTAGGTAGATCTCTTATTGCATTAGTCATACTTGCCTTTACAATATTATCAAAGTTAATATGACAAAATCTTCTATGCCATAACCAACTATCATCAACCTCCACAATAAAACAAGAAGCCTCAGATGTATACAATTCAAATAAATTACCTCTAGATTTAGTAACAAATGCTATCAATTCTCCTAATTTACTTCTGATAGAACATTTCCCATCAATGAATTTTAGTTGATAACCTCTATCCACCAACTTTCCAACACTCAACAGATTATACTTAAGTCCATCAATAAGTAGTACATTGTTAGTATTAGTTTTTCCATCGAGATAAATAGATCCAACTCCAATGATAAGCTAAGGATTATTGTCACCAAATCTAAAAACACCACCATCATATCTTCTCAGACTAAAAAACTTGTTTTTATCTCCAATCATATGATGTGAACAACCACTATCTATAACCCATTCAGATTTATTTTCAACACAAGATACTAAGGCTTTTTCTTCATGTATAGGTTCATCATCCTTAATAGAAGTAAATCCAATTTCATCATAGTCAACAACATCATCATCAGAAACACGTTCACTAGCATAATAAAATTCTTTGTATTTTGAATACTTTGATTTGTAAAACTTAGGTTTGTGTTTTGGAACCCTTGTAGGACATCGAGATAAAAAATGGCCAATCTTGTTGCATGAAAAATATTTCAAAGGTAACTTGCCTTAGAATTTACCCTTACCTCTCTTTTCTCTTCTAGAAACCAGGGCTACTACTTCATCTAGCTTTCTTTCTTCCTCCTGTATCTGTTCTCATTCATCATCATATTCTCCAAGTTCTTCTCTCAAGTCACTATTGCTGGTGCTCACAATTCCAAATAAGGTCTTTTTGTTTCTATGCAGAGTCGCCTTGAATGTTGACTTAACTTCAGGTAAAGAATCTCCCAGTTCTATGACCTCAAAAGTAGTTATCTTTCCAATTAACATCTCTCTATTGAAGTTCGGTGTCAAAGGTATAATATCCTCTATAGCTTGTACTTTAGTTCTGTATGCAAGTGTCAAAGATCTGAGAATCTTCAAAATCACTTCTTCCTCACTGTAAGTGCCTCCAGAATTCCTGATGCCAGTAACCACTTTAGTAATTCTCTATTCATATGGTATAATGTTCTCAACATCTTTCATTTTCAATGATTCCATATTTGTCTTCCAGTTTTGTAGCTTTGCCTATTTTGTAAACTTATCTCCTTCATACAGTGCTTCCAATCTTTTGCAAATTTCATGTGTAGAATCTGAGTCTTTTACTTATGTGAATTCACCTTCAGAAAGTGTGTTGATCAATGATTCCCTTGTGACCATGTTACATGAAAATAAGTTATTTTCATCTTCAGTAGATTTATCCAATTCATCCTCAGTCTTTATCTTTTCCTTTCTTTTTGTGATCATCCAGTAGTCAATTCCCAAACATAGAAAATGTGTTCTCATCTTGTTCTTCAAACGGTCAAATTTTTTAGGATCAAATTTTGGACTATCCTTCCTATAGTAAGTCATGTTTAGGATCACCTCAAGCTGTTAATATTTCTCTCTAAGGACCAGTATCTTTGATACCAATTGTTAGGAATATCAGTCCACAAGCACAACTGGGAGGGGGGCTAGGGTGAATCAGTTATGAGGAAGATTATTGAACATTAAATTCTATAAACCAAAACTTAAATTCAAATGATAACACATTTAATGCCAACACAATAACATAATCCTTGTTGTCGAGGAAGCCTTGTTAAAGGTAAAACCCCGGTGGGAATTAGCACCCACAAATGATGTACCGAGAGTATAGTATCTCTATCAAAATATTTAGCCATGTTAGGAGCTTATTATGACATTACAGTACATAGTCTCTATTAAAGGATAGACCCTATTAGGAGTCAAGAGTAATAGTGGGATCACTTCCCAGGCACATTGTCCAAAGAAGGTTAGAGTTGCCCTCAAGGATTTACAATCCAAACAAGTGTATATAAGAAATATACAATCCAGTGAATTGTCTGATAGTAACTGTCTTTGTTTGGTCAGTTCCAATGAAGTACTACAATCACAAACTCTACTCTACATCCAGTAACAAATCAGGCTTCACAGCTTCCAGTCTTCTCTATATTTTCAATCACCTTCTCATCATTCCACTATCACATCTTTTCAAAAGAAAAGATCACTCATATATACCCTATTACAATAATTGATTAGGTCAGCTAATTAAGCTCTCTCAATATACAAATATTTATTTAACCCATTGCTAAGATACACAAGGTACCTAAAATAGGTAAACATCAATTACAATACATAAGATATAATCCAATATCTGCAATCCATGCTCACAATCCATAAAGCACACTACATCTCTGAAGTCATCCACAAATAGTTCTTCTCTAGAATACATGCCACAGCTGACATCACCAACAATCACATGACTTGTGATCAACAACAAAAATTCCTCAATATACCTTCTTTCATCTGTTAATCTCGCATAGCTTGAATCATCATCGTCTGTAAGATATCCCAAAAACATAGAGACTCACTATGTCAAGCAAAGAAAAGGTACTCATCAATCACTCAAAGTGATATTATTATTCTGAGAGCTTTAATGGATCTATAATTAGCAATTATAGATTGTATGCAGTCAGTTCAACATTTTTACTCATTCTAACAAGTGTAGTATACTAATGAAATCCTTTCAAGAAAGGTGGGCTTAACCGTCCTATTGTAAAATCTCATAACTGAGTGCACACTTAAATCAGTGATGCAAAAGCTCTTAACAAAGTAGATCTTAACAGGTCTCCACCTTAATACTCCTAACAGGGTAGATCATTAGAAGTAATCAAATTGTAAGCCTTAACCAATTCCCTTCCATTCTGCAGATAGTGAGGTTTTGTGGGTGCCATCCCCACCACAGTTTTTACTTCCTAACAAGAGTTTTATGTGATACCATATCTTTTGTTATGTGTTTATCATTTTAATGAATGTTTCTATGAATGCTGCAAACTATTAAATATTATGAATGAACAATACATTCATAATAAAGAACAACAGTAATGGTCGGTAATGTAGTAATGTATGATTACTAATGATAAATTAAGAAAGGTGTTATAATTTTTAGAGGTACTGATTCACCCCTCCCCTCTCAGTACTACTTCCCATTATTTCTAACAATTGGTATCAGAGCTAAGTCTCTTCTTGTAAAGCTTAAAGGCTTAAGAGAAAAGAACATACAATGGAGAAGTACAAACTTGATAAGAACATTGAGAACAAATAGCTTGAGATACAGATGTTCTATGAACAATATAAAGAAGCTAGAATCAAGATGAGAGAGCTGCTAGATGAGAGGAAAGGTATGGCTACCCGGAACAATGAAAAAGATTATCAAGAAGAAGAGATTCCAGATTTCTTTAAATCTTCAGGATCAAATACAAGTAATACATCAGATGGATTGGAAGAGAACATCACAAATCTAAAGGAGATCAATCAACATCTGACAGAGAAAATAAAGATGCTCCAAATCGGTCAAGAGAGCTAGATGGTAAGAATGATTGATCTGATGAGTTCTGATAGACAAGCTAAAACATAAAGAACACTTGCTATTAATGACAGAAGGAAGATTACAGAGAAACTACAAGAAAAAGAATTGGAAATTCAAAGACATGCTGAGCATCACCATGATCTCACAAATAAGATTATTCTTATGATTCAAGAAGAAACTAGAATAAATGTGGAACTCATTGAGAGAATACAGATTATTGGTGAACTAAGAGAAGAAAATGAAAATTTAAAACATAAGGTTAGAATTCAACAAAAACACAATGAGATTATCAGAAAGGCTGAAGAGAGCAATAAAAGAATGGATGACTTTCTTGAAGGACAACGAAGAGTCAACAACAACAGTATAGACTTTACCGAAAATGGAGAATCATCCAATCAAGCAAACTCAAAGAATGTCTATGAAAATTCAAGACCAAAAAAGCTAATGTGCAAGCACTATGGAAAGCAAGGGCACACGTCAAATGTATGCTGAGGTAAAATGAAAGGTATTCCTAAATCTACACCTACATTCATAGGATTCTATTATAAATGTAACAAGAAAGTACATAAGGCCTATGAATGCAAGACTAAGATAGAACAGCTAAAGAAGGAAACCTACATGGAAAAATACTGTCCTACATGCAAGATGAATGGGCACATATATGAAGAATGCTAGAAAAATAAAAGGCAAGCATGGAAGCCTAAAGGTCAAAATATTCCTTATCAACCAAAGAGAATAGGTAATCAATATACATGGGATTACAATGCATGCAAAAACTATACAACATGCGGTAGATATGGTCACATTTCTACAAACTGCATGAGAGCATGGACCAAAAGGTCTAGAGGCTGGTCAAACCCTAGAATGACATCCTTGCATTGTCATAAATTTGGTCACCTCAAGAAATATTGGAAGGACCGATTGATAGAGACAAGCACATATCCCAATGGAAACACCATTGAAGATATCTGGAGGGAAAGAGAACAAATGTGGATAAAAGCTTCAAGCAATGATGAAGTTGGACCATGCAATGCAAACAGTGACACCCCATCCAATGGATCTAGTGACATCACCACCCCCACTTAAGCTGAACAAGTAAGTATGGAACTGCACTATACCAAGTCATATTTTTCATAAGTTCCATTATAAAATTGATAGATATTCAAAATATGCATGAATAAAGATGCATATTATGTTACTTGTTACAATTCTGAGAAATCAACCCCATCAGTATACGCATACCAAAAATTATCAGTGAAAAAAGTAGATAAGTTGTTCTACACTTACCGGAGATTGTCAGTCAACACACAAAGTGACCACGTTGCCAATATAACTCGACACCCGTTAGTAAGAAAGGAAAGTTTAAAAGTTGTCACTATAGAATACCGATATCTGTCGGTACAAGCAACATTGTTAACAACTGTCCCGGGAAACTCAACTTCACCGATGATGTTTTAGAAAGTCTTCTCAAAAAAACCCATCTTCATATCCTGACTAGTCGCTAAGCATTTATTACAAAGACTTAGGGCAAAAAGTCTATAAAAAGTCGACGGGACAACTTCATTTTCACCCACGATTTGAAGAGAAAGCAGAGTGAAAGACAAAGCGATTAAAGAGAAGAAAGTAGAGCATCCTTAGGTCAATCTAAGCACACAAAAAATAAATCTTTCACCACCATTGTGAATTGAAGTAATTATCAAAGGCACTGAAAGATCCCTATTGTTATTTTTCAAGAAAACCCTAAATTTCTAGAATACCCAAAAACTTGAAAATGATGGCAACCACCTCAAGAACTAATAAAATCAAGAATGACAAGAGGAATGTGGTTAAGTTGATCAAGCTACAAGTGCAATTGAGGCATTAATAAATGATCCCATTGATATCAAACAACCAAGGTTTGGAACATATGAAGAGGCCAAATCAAAGATAAAACAAGGCCTAGAAATCAAGAAGACTGTAAATAAAAAGGATAAAATGGTTAAGAATCTCAAGAAGATTCTATCGATAACAGATGATGAAAAAGAACAACCAGAGACAACCGATGAATAGGGAACCATCGGTGAGGAACAAGAAGAAAAGAAATCAGATTCTAAGGAGATTGAATCTGATACACCTCCACCTCCTACAAAGCAGCAGAGGCCAAGGAGTCAAACTACTGCAACTGATACAACACCCCTTAAGAAAGGTGAAGTAAGGACCTATATAAGGAAGCAGCCAACTAAGAGAAAAATGCAACAAACAGTGAAAACTACACCACCTAAGAAGAGGAAAAGTTTGGTTAGGACAAAGGATGACATAGAAGACACTCAAGATGATGAGATTGATGTAGAAAAGAAGAACTACAAGAATCAAATAGTTGATGAAGCTGTCAAATCCACTGCTACACATGGTCCAATGACTGATAAGAAAATTAGACAATGGGATACACTAAACCCAGAGGACCAGAATAAAATACAAGAGACAGCTATAAATTCAATGATCAAGAACAAATATGCACCTGTAGAATTTGTCAGTCAAATACCTAAAGAGCTAGGTAAAAGAATATATCAACAATGGTCATATGCTCTGCAAACTGAAATAGAAGCAAGGGAAAGGATTCTAGTAACACTCATGCCTCCCGAATCCAAAATTGAAGAAATCAAGGATATTATGAAGAAACATTCAGGAGAATTTGTAGCCAAGATAAGGGCTTATAAAGTACTAGAATGTAAATTCATAGAGCTGGACAAAATGACTGAAACTAAATGGAGACAACTTTTGAATCTACCGGCAGAGTTAACAAGTGGTGAGAATCAATTACTTCTCACCAACACACCTCATAGAGAGGAGGAGATTGACAATGCAAGTCCTCAACACACTTCTCTGGACAATACTAAAAGTGATAATGAGCCTATAAACATAGACATAGTCATGGATGATATCATCCAAGATATCACTAACTATGACTCTGACAAAGATCCATGGAAGAAAGATGATGTCATATTTATCACACTTAAGGATCAATGAATGCAGCAAGAATTGCAGACATCAGATGGTACAATAATTAATGTTTCTAATGAACAAGTGCATGACACTTCAATCATGGACTCCAAAGAACCAGACCCTGTAGATCAAGTGCAAAAATATGAGGATGTCAATGCTCCAAAAGATCAAACCAACGAGCAGGACACCACTCTAAATACATCCCAAGAAACCACTCAAAGAAATATATCTATACTAATGAAGGCAATAAATATTATAGAGGGTAATGATGGATTTGCAGTGGAGGAAACAAGCACACCCAAGGACAAGGGTGATGTTGAAGAAACAAATACTACATATAATACAAAAGATACAACTATAGAGAAGGATGAAACCAATGATCAGAAAGATACATCTACTGATCAAAATAAGGAGGAAAATCAAAAGGAAAAAGGGGACACACAAACAGAAAAAGGTGAAGAAGAAAAGAAAGACGAGAAGGAGAAACAATCAAAAGAAGTAGAAACACCCAAGGTTGAAGGAGAGACATCTTCACAAAACTAACATGTGCCACTTGAGCATAAAACAAAAGAAGCATCTTACACAAGGCCTTCACCAACCACTTTAGAGAGAACAAATGAACTAGATATGGTAGTTCATACATCTACATCCCCACAAATATCAAAGAAGAGGAAAGGAAAGAATGAGAATCCATTAACTCTGGATGAAGTCATTGAGATTCCAATTTGTGATCCAAGGACATTGGTTCCAACTGCATTGACAAAGTATGCCAAGCTCTATGAGAGAAAAGCTATTTAAGACAAACTGAAGAGAGCAGCAAAAGAGGCCAAGGTACTAGAAGTAGCAAGAGGAATACTTCAATAGATTGTACCTAATATAGATAATGATAAAAAATCTCCAATGCTTGATCAACTGGTAATACTCACAGATGCAATAACATCTTAGAATATTAGTGTTGAGAAGGTTATGGAAGAAATACTTGAATAAAATTATGAGTTCAAGATAGCCAAGAAAATAAGCTAGGAAGTGGCATTGAAAAAGGTTAAACTATCTGAATTGGTAAATACAATTGATCCAATCATATCAAAAGCTATTACCTTAATACAAAAATTGTACACTTTAGATCAACTCACTCAGAAGTATACCTACAAGATAGCAAAAATTGATGCTAATCTTAAGTCAAGTGCACAAAGTCTCACCAACAATGAAGAAGCACTTAAATTGCATAATGAACAAATCATACAGGCTAGGAAACAGAGATAGAACATATAGTTTGCAGAGATGAAGTACAGAGATGAGGTTAATGAGCTCCAAGCTAAGCTCTTACCAACACTTACACTCCTGCAAAAATATGTGACATAGGAAAATACACTAATAGCCACCCTAGAAATGTCTGTCCTAGACAACATTTATGATATGCACACGAGACTAGAGCTACAACATATGGCTCTTGAACAACTGGAAGAAAAATGGGAGAAAATGCAACAGGATATCAAGACAACCCATTCCAATATACTTGACACATTGTAAGTTGCACATTTATGTCATAATTTTTGGCATATTATTAGTTGTACATTTTTGTCATAAGTATCAAAGAAAGGGGGAAATTGATATGTTCACTTACCTCAGTAAAAAGGAGGAAATAATATGTATAGTAAAAGAAAGGGGAAAATACAAGGATAAAATAATATAATTATACTATACCAATGCATACAGTTAGGGGGAGTCATATGATGACAAGGATATAAACAAGGTGTACATACTAAACACTTTAGTATTTTGCACATATCAATTTTTTGATACTAATGTCAAAGGGGGAGATTGAAGGCATTATATTTTTCCATTGGTATACTTAAGGAAAAACATGATCTGCACCGTCGGTTTAGTCCACACTGACAGAAAGGGCACAACACTACCCGACACTAAGGTTACTTGATAAATACTGTTAAGTATTATCCGATGATAAAAAGGTTAAAGGAAACCCGACGAATAACAAAAGTGCAACCCAACGGAACAACACAAAGAGGAACTTGATAGACAAAGGGAACCCAACGAACAGTTCAAACCAAGGAACGCTGATAGAATTTAGTTCAACCTGACGACCAAGAACCGACAGTCAGTTACATCCCATAAAAATTGGATCTGACTTTCCACATCAGATAAATCACTAAAGTTGTACTTATAGCTTCTTGATTTACTTGTAAATCCATTATGTGTGGAGGAAGCAATGTATTTATTATTGTTTTAATTAGTTTTACTTATTTAAAACATGCAAACTAAAGATCAAGGTCAAGTTTTAAAATTTGGATCTAAGAGTTAACATTGTAATGTGTGATTCCAAGATAGGTCAAATACTTGTATAAATAGGTTCTCAATCCATTGAGAATATTTGTTGTTCAATGAATATAGTAGCCACAGAGAGAAACTAGAGACCAGACAGAGAATTCATGCAGAAGGATAGAAAAAGAATCAAGTCGGTTTCAAGAACAGAACAGAGGTTGCCAACGAGCAGAGAAAAGGTATTCATCAATCACTCAAGGTGATATTATTATTCTAAGAGCTTTAATGGATCTATAATCAACAATTATAGATTTTATGTAGTCAGGTCAACATTCATACTCATTCTAACAAGTGTAGTACACTAATAAAATCCTTTCAAGAAAGGTGGGCTTAACCGTCCTATTATAAAATCTCATAACTGAGTGCACACTTAAATAAGTGTCGCTAAAGCTCTTAACAGAGTAGATCTTAACAGGTCTCCACCTTAATACTCCTAATAGGGTAGATCATCAGAAGTGATCAAATTATAATCCTTAACTGGCTCCCTTCCATTCTATAGATAGTGAAGTTTTGTGGGTGCCATCCCCATCGCAATTTTTACTTCCTAACAGGAGTTTTCTACAATACCATATCTTATGTTATGTGTTTATAATTTTCATGAATATTTCTATGAATGTTGCAAACTATTAAATATTATGAATGAACAATACATGCATAAGAAAGAACAATAGTAATGGTCAGTAATGCAGTAATGTATGATTACTAATGATAAATTAAGAAGGGTGTTAAAAGTTTTAGAGGTACTGATTCACCCCTCCCCTCTTAGTACTACTTCCCATTAATTCCAATAGCTCTTTCCAAGAGAAACACACACACACATACATTCTACTATATTCGGCTATTCGTGGAGGTGGAGATCACCAAATTGGGGGTTTTAATGACATGTAACTGATTAAATGTTTGATAATGTTCAGTTGAAGATAATGCAAAGCATTAAATCAGTTAATGGTTTGTATTGTCATTAATGTCAACTTGATATCATATGTACGGTCATGTACATAATGCCAAAGACTTTAGAGAATCTATAGAACAAAGGTTATTCTTTCAGTAATGCATAAATGTCAAGTATTCACTAAGTGACAGATAACACTGACGGAGTGCACACCATCGATAAAGGAAAAGAAGAAAAGTCACAGTGATACCCGACAAGCAGAAGACAGTGTTTCCCGACGAGAAAAAATCTAATGATGCCTGACAGACGAAGATCCCAAAGCTAACTGGAATCATGCTGACGGAACTATCAGTTGTCACTGATAACTAATTGAAGAATTGACCGACGGAATAAAGAGTTCATAAAATGACAAAATATCTAGCTGGCAAGTGCTAAAGATAGACTTAACTGGTTGTTTTTTTTTTTTTATTTGACCGGAGTTAAGTAGTTAATTTAAAGAAGATTTGTACAGTTGGAAAGAAGATGACTACAATATAAATCAAGAGTTATGCTTTAAATCAAATTGGCTAGATTGTTTTTCAAGCCAAGAATCAAGAATCACAAAAAGGTGAAAATCATGTCTATATAAGAGACAAGCTTAATTCATTTTCACAATGATCACATTCATGGAAAGGGGATTAAGGGAAGTGAATGAAAAGAGGATGCTGAAGAGAAACTGATGAAGAAGAACTTCATACAGTCCTGATCAATCAAGCTGAAAGAGAGCTAAAGAATTCTACAGACACCGATGAACAGTGAAGCATAACATCACAAAGCAGAGAGTGTGGAGCACAAAGAATTGAATTGATACATTGATCAAAGAGGTAATGTACTTAAATAGATCTAAAAATCTGCAATCCAAAGTTGCATTAAAAATAGGTCATAGTGTTTTAGTTTAACCATTGAAGCATCAAGTCTCTTAATAGAGCAGGACTTAACAGTCTTCTATATATTGAGGTACATCCCAAAGAGTGCCAAAAAGGTTGATTCATGAAAGTAGCATTGGACTTGCCCAATACCTATTGACAGTCTAAGAAGGAGGCTGATTCAAGGATGGTAGCAATAGATGCCCGATACTAAGTGAAAACCTCTATGTATAAAATCCTCTAACAAGGTCACACTTAACAGTGTGTTTCTAACCTTTAACAGGGTTGTCTCCTAACAGGGCTCACTTCAGAAGAGTAAAAATTTGGGGTACCGGTCTGAGTGGTTTTTTCCCTTAACAAGGTTTCCACGTTAAAAATTCATGTGTTATGTATGTATGATTCATTTCTTTATTGATTTGTATCCGACATAGTTAACACTAGGTTGATCAGTATACTCTGCATACTTACTAAGTTTCAGTAAATAGTTATACTGCTTATTGGTAAATCAAGGAGAATAAGGACAGGCAAGGAAAACTGATAGACAGTTATTCATTATAAGTATTTCATGGCATGCATCTTGTAGGGACTTAATAATCTAAGGTTTATTTGATTGGTGGCTAATGTTTAAAGCATAAATTTTTGAGGCCACTAATTCACCCCCCCTCTCATTTGTTACTAACAATTGGTATCAGAGCTTGTGTGCTTAGAAAAGAAGGTTTCAAGACCTAAGTCAAAGATCATAAGATGAATAGACAAGATGTGCCCAAGTTGAACAAAGATAATTTTGCTTCATGGCAAAGAAGGATAAGACTCCACTTATCAGGTATTGGTAATGATGTTACTCAACAAACATGACTATTAATTCCTGTTTGGGCACATCATATGTTATGCAGCTTTCCGTATTCCTCCATCTTTGTAGGAACTTCACAAAAGACTCTCCATCCTTCTGTTTGATATCGCAAAGGTCCTTGATGCTAACCTTGCACTCGATGTTATGATGGAAGTGAGCTATGAACTTTTCAGCTAGTTCACCCCAAGAATGAATGCCATGAAGTAAATGTGAGAACCATTCCATTGTTGGTCCAACAAAGCTTTGTGGGAATAGTCGCATTAAATATGTTTCATCATGGGCGACTTCGACGTAACTAGCAAAAAACTCTCAGATATGTTCAATAGGGTTGGTATTGCCCCTATATTTGTCAAATTTTGGTACTGAGAAGTGATTTGGGAACAGAGACATGTGAAGAGAATGGTCAAAGGGGTATGGGTATAAATCCTCTGCGGTGTAGGATTTAGTTTTCCCTTGATTTTTCATATCCATCATTTGGGTTTGAAGGGTTTACATTTGTTGCATTAACATGTCCATTTTATATTGAGGTTGGTATGTGAGGACGTTTCTCTATGATGTAGTGGGTATGAGGTTGCGCCTCTGTGTCCCTTGAGTAGGAACATAGGATTTCATCCTAAGGTCTTGATATTGATTCCCCATCGAGTGATTTGTAAATGGGGGCACATGGGTAGCCCATGGTGGGTTTTGATGCATTTGTTATTGTGATTGGAACATGGGTTGATACTACTGGGGTAGATATTACTACCGCTGAGGTTTGGTTTGAAACTAGGGTTGCTATTACTGAGGTTGGAATTGAGGCAACTGAAGCTGGTGTTATTGTTGTGGAGGTTGGAATTGAGGCAATTGAAGCTAGGGTTGATGTTGCGGGGGTTGGATTTGATGCAACTGAAGCTAGGGTTGTTGTTGCAGGGGTTGGATTGATGTTAGAATGGGCAAAGATGTAGCCTTGGGTGGGCATTGACTAGAATTCATTCCTTTAGAGATGGATCCCTGTGGGCATGAGATGTTGATCCCAAGACTAGTATGAATTGACTGCAGCAGCGACATTATTTCAAAATAGTTAGTGTTTGGTGGGATGGAAGGCATAACATGAGAGCTTGATTGTCCTGGCCATGAGACCAGAGATGGAGGCATACTAGTGACTATGGGTGCACTTAGTTGCGAGCTTGTCATGCCTTGAGTGGAAGACATGTTGGCCTGGGTCAATTCATTGGTTTGACTGGATATAGTCTATGTCAATGTGGGTAATACCAATGGTGAAAAAATTTGAGACATAATAGGTAGTATCTGAGGAGGCTGAGTAGTGTTTTGACCTATGAGAGGGTTTTCAAGCCATATAGTCGATACATTGAATCTAGTAGCGAGTTTGACTCCCTTCTTTATTAGCATGGCTAGGTAACGTTCAGGGTTCCTCTCTACAACAACATCAACTAATTTCATGGATTAAGCATCTTGGTCCACATCTTCAAGCTCTACATCTGTGATATCTATGAAATAGGCTGCCCCGTGGGGTTGTTCAATGAATAGAGCAAAACTGGTATTCACAAAAGGATCATTCTCTTGCTCTATTTCCCAAGTGGGGAATCGGTTGATATATGACTCATCAGGTTGAGTTCTAGCCTTAGACCTCGTGTAAAGGCCTCCATGAAGTGTTTGAGACATAGTGTGGTCTAGGTTTTATAACTAAAACAAGCGATATAAAGCAAACAAGGAAGAAGATTCTTTCTAAGGAAGTCTGAGTTATGTTTTGGACAAGGGTAATTCTAAGGACAGATTTTGATATAACTTGATCTCAAAGTGGTGATGAAAAATATAAGATTTGAGCTTTGGCTTGGACAAAGTCATTTTGATAAAGATGATGATGTTTGATATGATGAGATCAAGGTATTTCAAGTTTGAGCTTTTGAACTAACAATATTTTTGACAATAATTGTGCTTTTACAGAGAAGGGATAATCTTTAATAGTTAGAGATTCACACAATGTTCTTCGTGTTTTCCTGGGATAGATACTAGTTTTGGATACCAAATGAAGAATTCTTTCATGGTTTTAGGTCAAAACAGGAATAATATATCTCTAGTTATTTGTGGTACAACTTCACTGATTGTGGTAGTTTATCATTGATTGCGGTAATAGACACGATGATTGCGGCAATAAACAAGTTAATTGTGGCAGACTTCCTTCAATTGTAGGCAATTACGGTAAATGAGGAACAGACTAAAAAAGACTAGAGGATAAGTGCCACTTCTTGATAATTTTGGGATTTTGGGAACAATGCTTCTGATTCGCAAGACAGTTGACATTGACAACCCTAGACTTTAACATGTTTGACTCATTTTGAGATTTTAGATGTTTTGTTTTGCATTTTTTGAAACTGATCAAAGGAACAAGCATGAAAGATACTGTGTTTTGAAGAATGAAGACTCAAAATGTGTATGTTCTACAACTTTTTCAAGTTGCAAGGTTATCATGAGGTCTCAACAATGAACAGTCAGATTAATCTAGGTCAATGGCTTCAGAATACAATGTTATAGGCCCAATACTTGAATGTTCGTTAGCTCACACAATAATTGTCATGCTACTAGGACACGAAGGTCCATGACATAGGTGCCCGTGTTTTTTCCATTTACAGGTATTGTTGCCGTGAAGTGAAGATCTCTTTCACTACACAAATATCGTGGGACACATATGTTGGGAATCTTGCGGGGAAATTCTGCAACCCCTTGCACTATAATAAGGTACCTGTTCGGAGGTAAAATAGGTTGGCCTCTATTTAATCAAGGTTTTAGTAAGGGTCTATGGTGTCTCTCCAATCGGTTTGTACATGCGTGACTCACTTAAGAGCCTTGTTGATCACACTAGCTCCTTAGGGATATTCACCCGATCCAGACTATCACCAACACTCCTCGCCTGAGCTTGGTTAGATAAGATAGAACTTTAGTTCATGCCTTTTTTATATACCGATCAAAAGGATTACCAGTTTAAGGTCATTCTCCAAGGAAGAAGCACATTCACCGAACAGGCCTTTCTAAAAGTATAAAGGTTTCTAATCTAACAGTTTGTGCAAATG
The DNA here is from genome assembly GCA_018584345.1 of Thuja plicata. Classification (NCBI taxonomy): domain Eukaryota; kingdom Viridiplantae; phylum Streptophyta; class Pinopsida; order Cupressales; family Cupressaceae; genus Thuja; species Thuja plicata. Next base: position 1,478,507 of record MU225683.1, on the reverse strand, counting down.
AATCCAAAACTCAAGACACAAGGTAAATCGATTAAGCTCCAAAGTTTTGAAATGTGAACTAAGCTACACCACCATACAAGCACCAGTGTTCAATTTTAAGCCCAAAAGTAGGTGTTGATTGCTTGTTCAATTTTAATGCACCAATTTGAGAGATTTTTTTGCCTTGTTCAATTTTAGTCCCCACGTCAGTTTTAAGCCCAATTTTAAAATGTGAGATATGATATGTTTGGCAAGCACTATTCTTTTTAAACCCAAATTGACAAGTGAATTCCTTTTAGTTTTCTTTGTTTAGACTGGCTAGTATCAAAAAAGATTTTTTTAAATGAGAGTATATGTAACTTTGAAACAATGAATGATTGATACTCACAATAACTTACCCTTCTGTGTTCTCGGTGATTTTCCCGGTCCTGCACAAAAAAATAGAAACTGTCTGTTTAGAAATAAATGGACTGAAGATTTGGATCTGATATGCAATATTTCTTGCAATTGCGGCAAAGTACTAGCAATTGTGGCAAAGATCTGGCGATTGTGGCAAAGCATTGGCAACGGTGAAGAAGCATTATCAATTACGGCACAGTACTAGCAATCACGGCAAAGATCAGGCAATTGTGGAAAAATAATGATGATTGTGGCATGGATTGGGCAATTACAGCAAAGTACCAGAAGAAAGAAGACAAAAGATGACAGAATAATACTGCGAAAGCCTGCAATCAATTAAGGTATTAAACCAGTCGATTGCAGCACAGTTTCACCAAAATGTAACGCCTCCTTCTTTCGTGATCCGTGGTTCCCAAGCTTTCTAAAGGTAAGGGTTAGTAGCAAAGGTTTCACAAATGATATAAATCCAAGCACACAATAACTACTAAAACAAATAACCTAAAACATAATCAATAAAATGTACAAGCAAGAGAAAGGGAAACAGATAAATGCAAACCCCACGATGCTTGAAGCTTCTATTGTTTCTCTCTACTCCTTCTAAAATGATGTTCTTGATGCTCAGTATTGGCGGGGCCGCGTCTATGACTTGAGAAGTGTCAAGAATTTGCTAATTGAAATGTGTGTGTGATCACAAGATGGTTTGAATGCTAGAACCAAACTGACATAGTAATAGCGCACAAGAGCTTGAAATCTTGGATCCTTCAAATGGTTATGAAGGGTTCATTATATAGGAATTGGTGATGATATGAACGTTTGAGATCAATCCCAGAGATAGGGAGATGAATGGTTGAGATTAAAAGGAACTAGAGAGGCCATCAATAAACTCCACCTCTTCAATTGGTAAAGAGGAGATAGAGTTTGGTTGACTAAAGAGCTAATGGTGAGTTACCTTTTTGAACTGAAGAGGTGGGTGACGTTACCCATGTGGACTGGAGAGATGGGTGGAGTAACCCATGTGAGCTTATTGGAGTTATCTCTTTGAAGTTAAATGAATATTTAATTCATTTATTTAATTATTGTTTTCAATATGTGAGATAATTGAATTCTTTTTTTGATTTAGAATTGCTTTTATTGAATGAAATTAAATTAATTTAATTGGAAGAATTTAATTAGTAAGTTTAAATATTTGAATTTAAACTATAGGAAATTGAATTTAATTACTTAATTAATGGTAATTAATCAATTAAGGTTAATTAATTAAATAAAATTAATTATTTAATTAATTTTAGAAATTTGATTAGATGATTTGGGGAATGAATTTAGACGAAAATAGATGATTAATTAATGATTAAAAAACTATTAATTAATAGATGAAAATTAATATTTTTAATGTAAAGTCGCAAGCCTGTCCATTTTCGGGTGTCTACAATAAGATTTTATATATAAGTAGTAGACTCATGCCTGAATGTGACGCATAGTTTTGTGTAATTTTATTCCAAGAAAATAAATAAATATGAATTATCTGCTACAACATTTTCAGAATAAAAAAAATTTCCATGTCTGACCACCTTAACTCATTGAAAACTTTACCGAATTCAAAAAAAAAAAAAAATTCTTATAGTAGGTGCAACATAGAATGTGACGCATTTTTTAGATTTCAAAAATGTTATACTGTCTGAATGTTATAGCCATTTTTCAATCAGTATATAAATCAACACTTTAGAGGTAACTCAATTGAAAAATAACTAATAATTACTTATCAAATTCAAAATTTGACAGCAATTATATCAATAGAAAGCTGATAATCTCCTTAAGATACCCTTTTCGTTTCATCAAATTTGAGTGAAAAAAAGTCGTCAGCTACATACTTCTCATGACCCCTTTTAACACATTTCAACACTCAAGTGTGTCCAAAGGGGTTGTATGACCTCTTAAGACACACTTGAGTGTTCTAATATGTCAAAAGGGGTCATGGGGACTTCCTAGGGGTCCTAGTACATCTTATCATGTGTTAGGACCCCTAGGAAGTCCCCATGAC
>MU225683.1:1377096-1414516 GCA_018584345.1 Thuja plicata | reverse complement strand
TATATATATATATATATTAAAAACCCAGCAACAAAAAAATGATAAGTTCAAAAATTAAAATTTGTAAGAAATCTTTTTTTATATAATTATAATTTTTTAATAAGTTAAAAATACATATTGTTCAAATTAATTAAAATAATAAAAAATAACCATTATTCTAATTCCACATTATCGAATCTAAACGCAAATACAGAATAGATTTTTTTTTTTAGGATTAATTAATAGGAGAATTATTCTAGAATAGACCTATTCTGAATAAATTAATTCCACACATTTTACTTTTTATATTCCTAAATAAACATAGATTACTGAAAATACAAATATTTTTATTAATTATTTAATAAAATTAAAATATTTTACAAATATTACATTTCTGTTATTTTCCTGAAATACTCCTTACAAAAACTAACTTCCACCTAAATAATTATTTAATTATATTAAACATCATTTCCTATGATTAGCCCCATGTATATGCACATGAAATCATTTGGATTAAAGTAAGAAGATAATCCGGCTCAAATTTACAAATCATAAATCGGCCAGCTAAATAATTATTTTAATTATACTAAGCATCCCTTTCTGTAATTAGCTCTGTGTATATGCATGACATGAAATCATGTGGATTACAGTTAGAAGGTAATCCTAATTTTTGGGTATAAACAACTGTAGCTAAACTTTGTAAATCTGCTGGACACACTATTTACACACAGGATAAAACTAGCTATATAAACAAAATATGTTCAGCATAAAAAGGCCCATAGAATCTAACTTTACAAGCCTGCAGGAAAGATTCTCCTCACTGAAAAAACGTTTGGTTGTCCCTTGTGGTGCAAAATCTGTAAGAACTTTGCTTATTGTGGCGCAGGCATTCACTGTCATATGAGCAATAACATGCGTGGAGAAAAATTTGATAAGACATCTTTATAGTGATATATGTAATTTCTGACTGTCTCAAGTGAGTGGCAGTGCGTCCTTCCTCACACAAGGAAGAGTCTTTCTTTCAAAATCATGCTCATCTTGATGGTACTCTTACCGTATATTTTTCATCTTATGGAATACATAGATGTGAGCAATTTCTTAGAGTAGATTATAATAATTTGAGTAAATATACATCTAAATCATAATTTTCTTTCAATGTAAGAATGGCGACATTGGTGGGACATGCCTTTTAGTATCATATGGACTGGCTGTAGACTAGCCCTTATGACTTTGTGCCTACTATAGGAACAATAAGGAATCTCTCCCAATAGAGTCTGACCCCAACCCTTTAATATAAACATATATGAATTAGCTTGATGGTGAAAATTTTGTATTATTGAAAGAGATATTGATCATGAGTTTCAATTTTATAAAAAATAAGGTCTGTTCATTTTATTAGTGGGGTTCTACTGTGTACATATTGAAGGGTTGAAAAAGAGTTCTATTCTTATAAGCAAATAGTTGAAAATTTTTTACATTGTGGGAATAAGAAGAGTATTCCAATGCCTATTCTCTTGTGCAAAGAAACATCTCTTTAGAATTGGGTCTTCAAGCAAGTAAGTATTTTGAAATGTTTGCCTATTAGACAAAGTGTTTATAATTTGGCTCAAACACCAAAAATTTAGGTATTCTTACTACTACTCCAGCTTGAGGATGGGTGACCTCCCCAGAAGTCCAGGTGCTTCACCTCTGTGAGCATCACCTAGACGCAATGGGTGGTAAGTGTTGCATTCATTCTCATGAGAGATGGGTTCATGTGAACCACTACTCATGAAACATGGGTCAATGAGTTTGACTCAAAGAACTGCATAGTTGAATCTTGATAGCAATATCACAATTTGACTTGTTGTGGAAAATATCTCCTACTTATCAATAGATGAGCTTAAGGGACTTTCTAACGAATGGTGCATAAGGCACAACACTTGTTGAAGGTTTTGCAAATGGTGTTGCAAGCAGAGTGGGTTTACCATGGAGGACACTACGTTCTTAAGTGCACTCGAAATGGAGTAATACTGTGATGGGTGACCTCCCGAGAAGTTCACTACTCATGAAACATGGGTCAATAAGTTTGACTCAAAAAACTACATAGTTGAATGGTGACAGCAATATCACAATTTACAGTTGAATGGTGATAGCAATATCACAATTTACGAAGTTAGTTAGCAATTATGAATAATAATTTCCAATAAGATGAAGGAAGACCTTTGAATTTTATCTAGACTGATACAAAACACATAAACATTTTAAAGACCCTATTTAAGAATGGTTTCTACATTGCTAGATTTAGCAAAGTGAAAAAAAAAAAAAAAAACCTTAAAATAAAATAGTGAAAAAAAGAAAAAGAAAACCTTAAAATAAAATGTTAATGTCATTTTTATCCACTAAAATTCCAAAATAAATAAAACTGCATCTAATGGGAAATCAAAGTTTATTAAAACTAAACCAAAAGCACTTCATTTTTCACTATTCTCATAAGACATATAAATATTTTATTAGTTATATTATACAAATACTACATTCCTGTAATTTCCCCAGTAGACTATTGGAAACCACTTATAAAATCTAACTTCCAACTAAATAATTATTTTAATTTTAACCTTAATCACTAAAATAACTTTATTAAAAAAAAATCTTAATTCTCTCAATAAAATGTACCACATTAGGATATCAATGAACCCCAAACTAAAGCAAGAATGACATGGACATGAAAAAAATTGCCATTACTGTGAGACAAGTGCTATTTATACACAGGCAAAATTACTTATATGAAACAAAAATAATGTTCTTTATAAAATGGCCCATAGATTTAACTTTGCAAGCCTGCTGAAAAGATTCTCCTCACTGAAAAAACGTTTTGGTTGTCCCTTGTGATGCAAGGTCAAGATCTGTGACAGCTTTCGTTATAGTGGCGCAGGCTTTAACTGTCACAGTCATTACATGCGTGGAGAGCAATCTGATAAGACAATTGATATGTGATATTTCTCTGCTTCTCTCAGGTGAGCGGTGGTGTGTCCTCCCAAACACAATCAAGAGTCTTTCTTTCAAAATCATGTTCATGTTGTTGGTAATCTATTTTACATCTAATTCCTGCAGTTATATATGTAGGCATTTCTATACAGCGGATTATAATAATTTGAGTAATTATTAATTGAGGTAGCAAACTATACCGGATTGTGACAATTTGTTTTTAGCTGTTTCCTTATGCGACTGCATAAAGCTAAGGTTTCAGCTTCTGGCCAATAACGATGCACTCTACATGGGACGTTATGCAGAAAAGGGTCGAAAAGTGGTAAAAAAAAGTGTTGACCAATACAAGACCCCCATTGCACCAATAGCCACTCACTCAAATCACCACAATTCACCAATATTTGTGGCAAATGTCCTAGTAGTGATTCACAAATCTCCAGTAATGGTACACAAATGGGCCAATCAGAAATTAAAAAAGCTAAAAAAATGATCAACTGTTGGTATATAAATGATCCACTACTATTGGACTCCCAGCCATAATTGGTGTCTTTACCCTAATATAAACATTTGAATTGACTTATATGAAGAATTTATATTATTGAAAGAGATTGACCATGAGTTTCAATTTTATTAAAAATCAGGCATGTCCATGTTATTAGCTAGGGTCTGATTTCTTAATATTAGCTGGCTAAAATGGTTTTCTTATTTTATTATTGCTTCAAACTTCTTTATAAATTATTTCTTCAATTCAAGTTTACTATGTCTGTATATGACTTCTTCGTTTGTTCTTACTCTTTTGGTCCTATCATTCTTTCAAACATTTGTAGTTGTGCATCCTTCAACATCATGACAACTTATATGAATATGGAATAGTGTTTAAGATGTGTTTGTTGTTGCATGACATTTTAGTGTATTCCAATGCCTATTCCCTTCTTCAAAGAGTCTCAAAGTAATTTTCCCTTGAGAGTTAGGTTTGTTACAAAGAAAATTTCTTTGGAATTGGGGCTTCATGTAAAAAAGAATTTTGAAATGTTTATTTGTTTATTTATTAGGTAAAGTGTTCATTAATATTTTATCTTTTTGTTTTTTTTCTTTATTTAAAATTATTTTTCAATTTTTAATCTCCTTGATTATATGATGTAAACACTTTCACTTGAGAAGACTATACATCTAATAATCTCATTACAGATACACATCAATGATAATACAAGTTTTTAGAAGAAAAAATCCTTCTAGTGAAAACTTCAATGTTAGTCCTTCGACTCACTAGTAATTATACATGACTAGTCATGAACTCTAGTGTTTCACATTCATGTGTGCTCATCGTACCTCCCATATACAAGTGATAGCTTCCAATTTGAGTGTTGAATTTTTTAACTACCCAGCATGCATGCCAAAGGAATATCTTGTCTAGTACTACAATTATTTAAGGTAAATATAACTTCAAGAGCTCACTCAATACAGTTTGCTACTTGGATATTATGGATCCGCCACTTTTAGTAAATAAATTCCTCGTTAAGGTTATCCTAGAACAACCATTTCAAATTGAGATATCGGTAAATACTCATCTAGCATTGCAATCAACTATTATATAGGTTTTCCTCTTCTTTTGATATATGTCGTATTCCTTCTCTTGTAAAACACATCTTGTGTAGCCTAGATCATTACAATTAGTGTAATCCTATAGTATTCCTTGTTGTATAAATATGGGTTTCATCCTCATGTAAATGATGTTTGTCTTGTTGTCTATTAAAGGTGTCTATAGACATTGTTTATGAACAAGCCATCATCTTGAAGAGGGTACTTATGTTTGAATTGTTAATGTGTTTTGTGCTCATTCACTATGTTTGAATAGAAGTAGTTTAATTAGGTTATGGGTGTGCATGCTATATGATATTTTTGATATAGTTGAATAGAATTCACATAGCTCACCAAGTAGTTTATAAGCAAGCTAAATCAACTTTAAGAAAACTCTACGTGTGAATATGGATGGAAGGTCGGATCTTAAAAGGAGGTGATTGTATTACAATCTTTATTTGTACATCATCTCATCTTCCTATTTTTTATTAAACCATGTCATCCCTCCTAAAACGTTTTCTTAATGTAAGTCAAATAGGAATAGATAAGTGAAAGAAGTAGAATCTTGGCCCTCTTTACATTTATAGCAGAAAGTCAATAAGCCAACCTTCTCTAGAGATTATTTCTAAATGTCTTGGAAAGGCTACTAGAACTAATAGGTTTCCATCTATTGGAATTTAAAGATGCAAGAAAATGCAAACAATCTAAGACTTCGTTAAATCTAGCGAGTGGTACGATTAAGGCTATAACTCTATCTCCATCTAATTCACTCCAATGGGCATATATGAACTCCCTCAATCTCTAAAAGGTGCAATGACCTATATTTACAATTAGTTTTATAATGTGCACGACCAGACTCAATTCAATCCTTCCACATTCTATGATTTCTTATTTTTTGTTCAAACTAAAGAGCACAAATTATGAATTATATATCTACCTCTTCTTATTAGAGTTCTTACATATTCAAACTACATTTTTCTTACAATTGATTTATCTCAAGTCATTAATAAGATTGCATTTATATTTTTTTACTGATAATCTTTGTATACTTAAAAGAAGCTACAAATTTAAATCTTCAAAAATAAGACATCTACTATCTAAGTATTCAGTAAAAACTTTGCAATCTCATTTTTTGAAATTTTTATTATTCTAAATTTATGAGACTTTTTTCCCTACATTACATTAAATAGATTTACAAGGAACCAAATAAAAAAAATGTGTATACAAATGAAATGTAACAAGATCATTATTTTGGAATCAAAAGGTAGAACCCATATTTTTCCTCCCAAGTCTATCCACAATTAAAACTAGAGGTATCGGTCACTTTAATTTCCATTTATAGCCATAGGAGAGAAACAACTCAAAAGCAAAAAAAAAAAAAAAGGAAAACTGGTCATTGTAGTTAGAGCAGGCTAAGGTGACATCACCTACTGAAATGTAGCAGGCTGATAAGTTGAGGGTTGATTCAAGATTTCAAAATGACGCTCATATCTTTTATTTTCTAAGTATTACAATAAACAACAACATGTTTCTCTGCATGGCAATTTGGGTGAAGAAATAATGACTCAAAGCAACCCCAATATACATGTGATGATGCATTTTCATGCCTAACATAATTTAAAGTTAATGGTTGTCTTTTTATTTAAATCATTAAAGAAAACAACTCTTATATAAACAAGGGTGTTGTTTCTTATAAAAGAAGGCATAAAAACTTTAGATATTTACAACAAAGTCAAGAAAAGACCATTGAAAATAAAGTAATAGCTCTGCAAGTAACCCACATCAAGTGTGGATAAACAACTCACCCACAACATTGAGAGGAGAATGTGAGAATGCAGAGTGTTTCTTCCTTCGCTGGTGAACAACCATCCATGTTATACATTCAAAAGGGTCCCCACCAAAAAGAGGAGGTGGTGGAACCTTCAAAGAAGGATGATCAACACCATCACCAGAAATAGAGTGCTGACAATGTTGAACCTCAAAAGCCATGGGCTGAAACAAATTAGGATTGTTGTTGGTAAAAGTTCTTTGAAGTATATTGGGTTTTGACATTAGTAAGTGAAATGATTTTATTTTATTAAAATGAGTAATTGAATGTGCTTGTTGTTGGTTTGTATTATCTATAATGTTATCATTTAGCTTCATTTGTGAAATATAGTTGATTGTATTTGTTATGGGTTTGTATTTACTACAGTTCAATTAAAAATATCTATCAAGAGCAACAAATTTTGTCCAGACATACTGAACCTTTTTAGTAGAGATCATTAAATTACAAGTCCAGAACCGTAAGGGACACTTGAACATATTAAGGGTCTTGTTCAAGAATGGTTTCTACATGGCTAGGTTTAGGGAAAAGAAAAGGAAAAAAACTAATGGTGAGTGTTGGATATCATCAATTTTTTTTGCACTATTAAATTTTAAAATAACATCCAACAGAGAATCAAAGTTTGTACCTTTGAAACTCCTTGAAAACATTTTTTTAAGAGTGTATGGTTCAACTAAAATTGTTGATTGGAGAAGTCATTTTAGAATACTATCAAACTATCAACACCAACAAAAATTGTTGGGTTGATAAAATATGAGATCACTAAAAAGACAAATTAAAAAAAACTTGCAATAAATACAGAAAAATAAAATATCTCCTACTTCAAATAAGTAGTATGACATCATAACAGCCCAAAACTCTGATAAACTAAGCCAAAAGAAGTTCATTTTTCACTATTCTTAGAAGACACATAGATTACTGAAATCATAAATATTTTTCTTAGTTATTTATCAAAATTGAAATATTGTGTAATTTTATTTTTTAATTGAATAAATCAAAGGAAAAAAATTACATAATAAAAGGAAACTAAATTCTTGTCAAAATAGAACTAGCTCAACTAAACAGCTCAGGAATCCAAACAACACTGATCATATAGAATAACAAACACAACTATATGAGTCAGATGATCACAAAAACCATCAAACCTAATCCTAACCATTGTTGAAGCAATTTATACATATAAAGTACGAAGTTAGAGCTGAGATATAAAAGTATCTAATTGTAAACCAACTCAAGAAGAGTTTACGAAAGACTATCATATCCTGAAATTTACTATTTGTTAACATAAAGTATCATAACAGCATCAACAAAAGGCTTGGTTGCAGATGGTCTTTACCACCAGAAGGGTGGTTCAAAGCTAATTTCGACGGGGCAGCTAAGGGGAACCCTGGGAAGGCAGGAGCTGGAGGAATCATTAGAAACTCGCATGGTAAAGGTATAGCTGTTATTTTAGCACCCCTGGGATCACAAACCAACCACTATGCTGAGGCTAGTGCTGCACATCACACTCTTAATCTTGCCAAAGAAATGGGTATCAAGAAATTATGGGTGGAAGGGGACTCAAAAGATATAATTGATTGTCTTAATGAAAAGACCAGAGCTTCTTGGACTATAGAGAATATCATAAAGGAATGCATTCAAATTATGAAGTCCTTTGATAAGATCTACGTTGCACATGAATATCGTGAAGCAAACCAGGTGGCAGACATGCTGGCAAACTTGGGTGTCACGTATGCAGAAGTTAAACAATGGAAGGATGGGAAACATCTACCACCGAAAATTGCCAACATTATGGAAAGTGATCGGGTCCTGGACAAACTCGGATATATTAAAGATTAATTATGACAAAATAAAAAAGGCTAATAATGGAGAGTAAAGACAGAGGAAAAAAGAATCCCCGCGGGATGTGCAAGTACAAACGCTGTGATGGGAAAGTCAGTTTAATGCCCCATCGGCACACTTGCCAAATTTTAAGCAATTATTGCATTTACGAAGCTAAAGGAAGGATCTCGAAACCCCAAATAAACCTCATACTTCATACGATCTTCACTAGAAACAGAGGAAACAAAAAAGTTGCAGAAATGGTGGGAGAGAGACATAGGAGAGAGCCGGAGAGAGAAACTGAGAAATGGCGTCGGAGATCAAAGGTGTGGGAAATTCTGAGAAATGGGGAAGTAACAACTTATATCGAACGCCTTCATGGGTGGAAGCCATCTGTCACAAAGATGATGGTTAACAGCTGGAAGGAAGGTAAGGTGAAAATAGATGGGGTTACTTACATGGTGACTGAGGAAATTGTTTCAGCGGTAACAGGCATTCCTATTATAGGAAATAAGTTCTATAGGGATAGGAAAATCTCTTCTAAAGCTCTAACGAAGTTTGTCAAAGATGAAGCCGAAAAATGGGCTCTGGTCAAGAAAGGCACCTTTTATCACCTGAGCTCCATCAAGCCTCTATGGCATTTTGTGTTGCGGGCGATAATCAAATACCTCACACTCGACACCAGATTTGATCGCATCAGCACCCATTATTTTGTTCTCCTCAACCATTTCAGGTATGGGGCTAAGGTTTCCCTCCCTTTCTACCTATATTCATCTATTAATGAAAACATAAATGATTATAAGGAGAAACATATAAGTAATCTGGCCTTCCATGAGGGCTTACTTCTTTTGATTTATGAGCATTTCAAATCCCATACTTAGGGTAAGGAAATCCAAGACAAAGAGGAAAGGGCTTCTGAGGGGGAGTTAGAGGAGGAATACTTCCCCTCTTAAACAGAGGATAGCAGAGACATGCACTCTGATTCAGAGGTGGAACATACTAGCCAAAAGAAGAAAATAAAACACAGAGCTAAAAAAGAGATTTTAAAACAACACTTTGAAGTCTCTTCGGATAGAGAATACAATGAGGAAGAGGAAGGAATGGAAACAGGGAAGGAGAACTCAGAAGAAGAAACAACATTGAAGAAGAAAGGGAAAAAGGAAATGAAAAGGAAGATTACTATCAAGAGTCTGACTCAGAATGAGGCGGATAACTCGGGGAAGCAGGCCACAAGATCCAAAAGAGTCAAAGTGGAAACAAAGGAAGAAAAGATGGCCAAACAGGAGGTGATACAAGAGGAGAAAGATGAAACAGAGGAGCGTCAGGGTATGGACAATGAAGAGGACAAGATTAGCAAGAGTTATGCTGAGTATGGTGAAGAACAATACACCTGTAGTATTACAGGTCAAAATCAGAAAGTGGTTTGGAGAAACTTCGACTCGGTCACGGCCAAAATGGGCATCAAGAGAGAATTGGTAAAGACCCTGGTAAAGGAAAATAAAGAGGTAATAATACATATGGAGGAACTCATTGACCTGTCCATGGTGATATTCAGTGACAGCGCTAGGGAAATACCACAGATGGATGTGCTGAATAATGCAAAGAACAGCGCAATTGACAGCTACAGAACTACAAAATGGACCTATTATGAAATTGAGGACATGAAGAAAAGGATGGAAAGCATGGAGAAAGAACATATAAGAAACAACAATAAAAACATTGCAGAGGACAGAGAGCTGGACAACAGAGTAAATGAACTGAAAAACAAAATTGAAAACATTGAAGCTACTATGGTCAAAATAGCAGAGCAGAGTTATAATATTCTAAAAGCTTCTAACGACAACATAGAGGTCATAATTGATAAGTTTCAAGAGCAAAAAGGTAATACAAAGGAAAGGCAGAATCAAGGAGACAGGAACCAACTCCAAGAAGATGAAAATGCAAAGAATAAGACAGACAAGGGAGCTGACAAGGATTTGGCTGAAATCAGAGAAGCAGTTGAAAGAATGACAGAGCTGGAGATCAAGGCAGCGGAGATTCTTAGAGATATAGCCTAAAGGATGGACCTGGCTCTTGTTCCTGCCTTTTTTGGATTTGTGATCCTGGCTTTCTGGTCGATGTGACTGTTTTGCTTGTTTTGACTGTTTTCTGGTGTATGGTTTGTAACGTTTATATGCTTTAGTCCTTGTTATTTCTTCTGTAGGATTTCAGGTACCCATCAAAACCTATTTTCCATAATCAAAAACATAAAGTATCATAACTGTAAAGTTGAAACAGCTAGATTTTGATCCTATTCAAATAATTTCTAGTCTTAAATTATTCTTAGATATTCATACAATTGAAAACACAAAAAAAAAACAAAAAAAAACTGAAATATAATCTCATAATAATATATGAAAATTAACAAATATATTTTCAATATTGTACAAACATTTCATTCCTTTTAACTCTCCCAAACTACATGAAAACTACTTATAAAAAGCTACCTTCTAACTTATAAATAACTATTTTAATTCCAACCTTAACCACTACAATAAAACCTAAATTCTCTCAATAAAATGTACCACATCATTCTATCAATGAAAAATTCTCTCAATAAAATGTAGCACATCATTCTATCAATGAAAACTTTTTCATTGACTACGAGACACATGCTATTTACACAGTCAAAATTTAGCAAAATGAAACAAAAATAATGTTCATCACAAAATGGCCCATAAATCTAACTTTACAAGCCTGCGGAAAAGATTCTCAGCACTTTAATAATGTTTTGTTGTCCGTTGTGATGTAAGATCTGTGACATCTTTTGTTATTGTTATAGTGACACAGGCATTCACTGTCACATGAGCAATAACATGCGTGGAGAACAATCTGATAAGACATCTCTATAGTGATATATGTAATATCTCTGCTTCTCTCAAGTGAGTGGTTGTGTGTCATTCCTCACACAAGAACCTTTCTTTAAAAATCATTCTCATCTTGAATATATATATATGTATATGTGTGAATATATATATACATGTGTATGTGTGTGTGAGATTATAATAATTTGAATAAGCATATATTTAAATCACAAATTTCTTTAAAATCTACAATTTGGTGTGGCACGTCTCCTGGTATCATGAGGGATAGAACGAGTCTGACCCTAGAAAGCTCCCAAACCCTAATATATTAAAATTTGCATTATCTTGATGATGAAGAATTTATAAAAGAGAGTTACAATTTTATAACCTGAATAAGGTATGCATATGTTATGTTTTTTACATATTTAAAGATTGAATAAAAGTTTTATTCTTATATGTAAATGGTTAAAAAATGTATACAATAATAAAATGGCTTCCTTATTCTATTATTTACTTCAAAATTCTATATAAATTATTTCCACTGTTCAAGTTTCTAATATCTATATATAAATATTTGGTTGAGAGTTTTTACACTTTTAGTTCTCTCATTCTTTCAAACTTTTGGTGTTAAAGTGAGCAAAAACTAAATTTCATTTTTATTTATTTATCAGACAAAATATTTGTTAATTCTTTATTTTTTATGTTTTTATGTTCTGATTAAAAAATGACTGTTAATTTTTTGATCTCCTTGATTCTATGATATGAACACCTTCCCTTGAGAAGATTGCATAGTTCATAATCACATTACAAATACGAATCAATGATAATACAAACTTTTTGAAGCAAAAAAGTATTCTAGTTAAAACTTCAATGTTAGTTCTTCAACCCACTAGTACTTATACATGACTACTTATGAATTGTTGTGTTTCTCATTCATGTGTGCCCATTGTACTTCCCATTTTTAACTGCTAGCTTCCAATTTGTGTGTTGGAGTTTTTAACAAACAAGCATGTATGCATGCCGAAGGAATATATTGTCTAGTACTATAATCATTAAATGCAAATATAACTTCATGAGCTTACTCAATAGATTCTCCTAATTGGATCTTATGGATCCGACACTTTTAGTAAGTGGATTCCTCATTAAGGTCATCCTAGAAAAATCATTTCAAATTGAGGGATTACTATATACCTTTTCATCTAGTATTTGCAATCAATCATTATGTAGCTTTCCACTTCTTTAGACAGATGTCACATTCCTTCTCGTGTACAATACATCTTATGTAGCCTAGATTACTACAAGTAGTGTAATCCTAGGATATTCCTTCTTGTATAAATATGGGTCTCACCCTCATTTTTATGATGTTTGGCTTGTTGTCTATTCGAAGTGTGTATAAACATTTTTTTTAACAAGCCCGCATCTTGGAGAGGTTACTTAGGTTTGAATTGTTAATATGCTTTGTGTCATTTACAATGCTTGAATAGAAGTAGTTTAGCTAAATTATGGGAGTGCATGCTATATGATTTTGTTGATATGGTTGAATGAAAGACATATAACCTACCAAGTGGGCTATGTAAGCCAACTAAACAAACTTTAAGAAAACCCTATGTGTGAATATAGATGGCAGGCTGGATCTTAAAAGGAGAGAATTGAATTGATCACTTTTTTGGCATATCGCCTCATTTTCCTCTTTATTTCATTAAACCGTGGCATCCCTCATAAAACTTGTCCTCCCAATAAGTTAAATAGGACTAGATAATTTAAAGAAGTAGAACCTTGCCCTCTTTTACATTTAGAACAGTCAACCAAGAGTACTATCAAGAAGCCAAATTTATCTAAAGATTATTTCTAAATGTCTTGGAAAGATACGATAGGTTTCATCTACCAAGATTTATGTGTTGACTTGGTGGCCAACAATTCCTTAGGGACTTGTGACATAGCTTAACCTTCTCCTGTGGATTGAGTTAAATCTAGCATTTATATCGGGCGTTGACAATTCGAGCTTTTGGTGCAATGGAAAATGATTCCAACATTTGGTATCATAGCCTTGGGTCACGGGTTCGAGTCTCCCTTGAATAGGTGTTGAAGGCTACGTCGGTGTTGAGGGGGAGATTGTTGACATGGTGATCAACACCTCCTTGGGGACTTGTGAAATGGTTTAACTGCTTCTTGCGGGTCAGGTTAATAGTTTGAAATTTTGGCACAAATGGAAATAATTCTAACATTATCAAAATAGCACAAAGGTGCAAGAAAACACAAATAATTTAAGAATCTACTAGGTCTAGCAACTAGTGTGATTATAACTTCCTTCATTAGTATTGATCAAGGCTACAACTCATCTTCATTTACCTTGTTCTCATGGACTCGGATGAATTCCATCAATCTCAATTAGTTTTATAGCAAATCTGATAACACCCAATTCAATCCTCCTACATTCTATTATTTCTTTTTTTTTTTGAGCTAAAGACCGCACATATGAATTCTATATCTAACCCTTCTTCTTATAATTCTTACACTTTTAAACTGCTTCTTTTCATAGTATTAGTTATCTCCTCCATTAACAAGATTAAATTTGAAACTATTTTACTCAACAAATTCAAATCCTCAAAAATAAGACATCTACAGATTAAAAATTCAATAAAAACTTTATTATATCAATTTTTAATATTAATATTATTGTAAATTTATGAGACTTGTTTTTCCTACATTAAGTAGATTTATGAGTAACCAAATCAAAAATCTGTATGTGGATCAGATTTAACAAGAAACAGCACAACATTGAGACTCGCGATTGAAAATCAAGAAGATCATTTTTAAATGCATCATCACTATTAAAACCAGAGATGTGGGTCATAGCAGCTCAACACCTCAAATGTACAGCGAAGGAAAAATGGGCACTGTCGTTAGAGCAGGCTGAGTTGACATCACCTACTGAAATGTTGCAGGCCGACTCAAGATTTCAAACCAACAATATATGTCTTTTATTTTCAAGCATTGCAATAAACAACATGTTTCTCTGCAGGGTGGTTTGGGTGAAAACTTAATGACTTTAATCACCTATTCAAATGTAATGATGCATTCTCATGGCCACAACAATTGGTTGTCTTTTCCTTCAAATTATTGAAGGGAGCAACTCCCACACATTTATAGGATTGTTGTTGGTAAAATATCTTTGAAGTTCATTATTGAGTTTTGACATTAGTTAACAATCACTTTGTTTCATTGTAATTTGTTTTTAAATTTTTTCTATTAAAAATTATTTTGAGCTTAATACAAATGTTATCAAGTGAGCTGTCAATAATGAATAAGAAATTTGAATAAGGTAAAAGAAGACTAACAAATTTTATTTAAACTGACACACAATGTTTTTAAGGAGAGATAATGAAATCTCAAGTTCAAGGTTGAATAATCAAAAGGGGCACATGAATATATTAAGGATATTGTTTAAGAATGGTTTGTACATGGTGTTTAGCCAAATGAAAAGGAAAAAAAATAATGATAAGAGTTTGGATATCAGCAAAAGGGACCTCATGAAAAATTGGATTCTTGTTGATCCAATATAAAGTATATGTGCAGGGAAAGTTCTCCCAACAAAGTAACCTATTAAAATAAAATATTAAAATCATTTTTATGCACTGTTAAATTTTAGAATACATAAACCAATATCCAAAGGAGGATCAAAGTCTGAACCTTGTAAAACACCTTAGAAACAAATTTTTAAGAGTGTACCGTTGAGATGATTAAAAAGACAAATAAAAATGGCCGAATAAAATATCTTCTACATCAAATAAATAGTATGACATCAACACAAGACAACACAAATAATACCCAAAATCCTAATAAACTAAACCAAAAGAAATTCATGTTTTACTATTAAATTAGAAAAAATAAAAATTATGGAAAACATAAATATTTTTACTCATTATTTAATAAAATTTGAATATTATACAAATATTACATAGACAACTAAAGATCGGAGCAAAGGATCCACAGGGGCTAGGAGTTTTTGAGGCTAGATTTACAACAAGAATATCGTCTAGAGGGGAGTCATCATTAGCCTATGAAGTGTTGTCAAAGGAAGAATCAAAGTCTGGGCAGTCAAATGTTCATCTTTAGTGTCCTTCCACCAAGTGGCAACGCTTTAATGTTGCAAGAGAAAAGAATATGTTATAAGTTAGCTTGGGCATTATACATATTTAAGAGTTGAATAAAAATTTTCTATGTAAATGATTAAAAATTAACGCAATAATAAATGGTTTTCTTATTCTATTATTTACTTCAAAATTCTATATAAAATATTTCTATTGTTTAAGTTTATGATGTCTATATATGAATTTTTCATTATAAGTTATTACGGTTTTAGTCCTCTCAATTTTTTCAAATTTTTAGTGTTACCTCTTTCGATATAGTAGTCAAGTTAATTTTAATCTTTATGAGTCTCAAACACAAGGAGGAACCTACAAATTTGATTTGAAACTTAGAAGAGTGAGGAAGGGTGTTGGACATTTTAGTGTATCACATTTTGAGAATAAGAGGAACATTCTAATTCCTCTTACCTACTTCAAAGAACCTAAAAAAAAAATCCTAGGAAATCAGGTTTGTTGCAAAGAGAATTTCAATTGGGTCTTCAAGCAAATAATAAATTTTGGAATGTTTGTTTAATTATTTATTAGACAAAGTGTTTATTAATTTTTTATCTTCTTATTTTATTTCTTTATAAAAAATGTTTGTTAAATTTTTATCTCCTTGATTCTATGTTTTAAACACTTTCCCTTGAGAAGACTTAATAGTTCATAATCCCATTAGACATACACATCAATGACAACACAAGTTTATAGAAACAAAAAATCTTCTAATGAAAACTTCAATGTTAGTTCTCCAACCCACTAGTACGTATACATGACTAGTCATGAACTCTAGTGTTTCTTAATCATGTGTGCTCGTTGCACTTTCCATTTGTAAGTGTTAGCTTCCTATTTGAGTGTTGAAGTTTTTGACTACCAAGCACGCATGCCAAAGGAATATCTTGTCTAGTACTACAATCATTAAAGGTGAATATAACTCCATGAGCTCACTTAATAGATTATTCTTCTTGGATCTTATGGATCTACCACTTTTAGTGAGTGGATTCCTCATCAATGTAATCCTAGAAAAATCATTTCAAATTGAAGGATCAATAAATACCTTTTCACCTAGCATTTGCAATCAATCATTATGTAGTTTTTCCCTTTTTTTCTTTTTGACACGTCATATTCCTTGTCTTGTACAATGCATCTTATGTGATCTAGATTGCTGCAAGTAGTGTAATCATAGGGCATTCCTTGTATAAATATAGGTTTCATCATGTAAATAATGTTGGGTTTGTTGTCTATTAAACATGTCTATAAAAAAAAATTACACAACTCCCCATCTTGAAAAGAATACTTAGGTTCGAATTGTTAATGTGTTGTGTGTCTATTCACTATGCTTGAATAGAATTAGTTTAACTAGTTTATGCATGTGCATGCTCTATGATTTTGTCAATATGGTTGAATTGAATGGAATGCACAAAGCCCACCGTTTAGGCTATATAAGCAAGCTAAATTATAAGCAAACTCTATGTGTAACATAAAGATGGATCTTAAAAGAATTGAATTAAATTGATTACATTTATTAAAAAAATACAAACAATATATGATTTCATTAGATCTAACAACCAGTGTGATTAGAACTTTCTCCATCTACAACTCATCTCCATCTACCTCGCTCCCATGGAGCTAGAGGAACTCCCCCAATCTCTACAACATGCAATGCACTATATTTTAAATTAGTTTTATTGCATACTTGACAGACCCAATTCAATCTCCACTTTAAACTAAGGAGAACGCATTATGAATTATTTGTGTAACCCTTCTTATTAGATTTCTTAGACTATCAAACAATTTTTTCTTCATGGTATTGTTCGTTAACCAGATTAAGTTTGAAAGTTTTTAACTGATAAATAAAAAAATATCGATGAACAGCACAGCCTCTGAGACTCACTATTCAGACTCAACAAGATCATTGCCATGGAATTTCTAAGTAAAACACCATTGATAACAGAGATGTGGGCCGCTTAAATTTCCTTCAATTTCCATTTATAGGCATAGCAGCTCAACAACTCAAATGTACAAAGAAGGAAAAATACCTGCTCCAGGTAAGGCAGGCTGAGTTGACATCACCTAGTGAAATGTTGCAGGCTGAGTCAAGATTTCAAAGCGACAGTCATATCTTTTATCTTCAAGTATTGAAATAAACACCATGTTTCCCTGCATGGTGGTTTTGGTGAAGAAATGATGGCTTTAAGCAAGCCCGATTCACCTCACCTAATCAAATGTAATGATTCAATTTCATGGCCACGACAATTTAAAGTTAATGGTTGTCTTTTCTTTCAAATTATTGAAGGGAAAAACTCCCACAAATATAGGATTGGTGTTGCTAAAAGATCTTTTTGTACATATAGTTTTGACATGGGTAAGTGAAATTATTCTATTTTATTAAATTGAGAAATATAGGTATGAAAATAATATAATTTTTTTATCATTTGATATAGTATTAATCAAACATACTTCAAGTGTACAACCATATGTAAGAATATTTTAATGGTCTTTTTTAATTAGTAAGAAAAAATATTAGATATTATAAGACATGAGCCGCTTTCACAAGTATACTATTGTTGTTGACAAAATATCATAAGCATAGTACATTGAGTTGACATCACTTAGTGAAATGACCCAAGTTTATTTGTATATATTAAAGTGTCCAACACACTCATGGAAAATTTACATCACCTAATAAAATGGTAAAACCTTCATTTAGTGAAATGAGCAACAAAAACATAATTCA
This sequence comes from Thuja plicata, assembly GCA_018584345.1. NCBI lineage: Eukaryota > Viridiplantae > Streptophyta > Pinopsida > Cupressales > Cupressaceae > Thuja > Thuja plicata. The sequence goes on along the minus strand of MU225683.1, from coordinate 1,396,639 downwards.
TATATTAAGATATTTTGTAGGAAATATATGACTTAGGTATAACAATGTGAGTTGAAATCACCTAGTGAAATGTGCTTCTATTATTAAATTTGCACCTAGAGTTTAAAATTGCCAATTATTTTGCATTTTTAATCATTACAATAAACAATCTTAGATTAATCATAACCTAAATATGTATTTGATTGCTTTGTAGAAAAAATACTAATTATGACAAGGTGAGCTCACATTATCTAGTGAAGCATACTTATAATTTCATAACATCCCATTATTTGATCATTTTATTTATCTTTTCATTCCAACTATTGGAGTAAGCATCTAAACAACTTAGACGTGTACATATATAATTATCTTGGATGAGAAAATAGTAGGTGTTGCAATATAAGTTGCAATCACCTGGTGAACTATATTTGTGCAATTGCATGCATACCCTTGCGCTAATTTTTTTTAAGTTATGTGATTTCCATTTATTGGAATAAACACAATAATAAAAGAAATATCTATAGATGTGTCCGTAAATAAATAAAGCACACCTTAGATTAATGCGATATAGGCCTACCCTATTTAGCTTAAACCTTAATAATAAAGAGTTGACACTAAATTAAATATTACAATCCAATTAATTGGGACTAAGAAAATAAAATACTAGAAAAAAACAAGAAGCTTATTCAGATTTTGGCATGATGTTATCTTTGACCTACTTGACCAACTCTTCCATTTGGATGAAAGACCAAAAATTGTGATCACGTATCATAATGGAGATCAAGAGAATGTGACATAGGCATTTTGATATTTGTAGTACCTAAGTCAAAACCAAGCTCTTGGTTTTGTCAGGAGTGAGGTAATGCTAAAGGTGTAGTGAAGATGTATGCAACCTAATCTTGAGTAGGTACATTCTTTAAGGAGAGAAAATCATCATTAATGAATATCGAATGAAATACATAAGTAACGATCAAGTATCATAATAGAGATCAAGAGAATGTGACATAGGCGTTTTGAGATATGTAGTACCTAAGACAAAACTAAGCTCTTGGTTTTTTTAGGAGTGAGGTAATGTTAAAGGTGTAGTCAAGATGTATGCAACCTAATCTTGAGTAGACATATTCTTTAATGAATATCGAGTGAAATATATATGTAACTCAATATTATTCATCCTTCAACACTCTACTGAGTTGCAATAAATGTGAATGGTACTTAATTTATCACAGAAAAGAATATTAGGATGATCATGTGGTAGCCTAAACTCTTTCATAAAATATTAAAGTCATGAAATTTCTAGCTAGAAAGTACTACACCATGATACTAAGCCTCAATGGATGATAATACAATAGTATATATTAATTCTTTCAATTCTAGGAAACTATATTATAATTACAAAAAATAATAATTAATATGAAATTCCACAAGTCATCACTGGTCCAATATAAGTAAATGAAACCTACTACTTAAGAAGCTCTTAGTATGTACTGAATACCAAAAATGTGTGTGATCCTAAATATACCTCAAAATATGCTTAGATACTATATAATCTCTTGTGAGGATTATAGGAAAGGGAGACAAGAACAATAGTGAAGGTGATATTAAGATGAGCTAGTCAAATACAAAATATTGTGAACTAACTATTTGCACAAAGTAGTGTTAGCACTAGGTGTGGTGTAAGTCATTGCCACAATAAAACTTGACTGAAATGTTGAGGGAGAAAGCTTATAATTGAGCATACTAAATTAATTAAGCAAGTAAATGGCATACTTTTACAACCATATGTAAATCTCATCTCTATATTATAGGACCTAAAGACTTAAAAAAATAATGTATAAGATCGAGATCCTCATGTCAAAGTGCTTGATCAAAGTGTTTCATATATCATAAAGAATGGATGGGAAGCTAGTAGTCATTATCAAATCATCCACATACAAGAATAGTATCAAAATCTCATTTCCACGTCTCTATATATGCTTGATCTATGATTTAAGTGGTAATAAGTGAAACCATAAGTAATAAATAAACAGTATCAATATTCACATCCCAAGATTGAGTGTCTTGTTTGAGACCATAAAATAAATATTAAATCCCACAAATGAGTAAAGAGTACTACATAAACATTGAGGCTACTTTATATAGACATCATCATCAAGATCACAATACAATAAATAACTCTTTAGATCAATCTATAAAAGTAGCCATCTTTGAGGAACAACAATAGAAATAAAAAGAAAACCATAATACATCTTGGCTATAGGCAAAAACATCTCAAAGTAGTTAGCATTTTCAACTTATAAAAAATCCTTAGCTATAATATGTGACATATACGCCTGCTTGTATCAAACAATATTTCCTCTTACAAAGACAAAGAAAATCGCATGTGTGTTATTATTCATCAAATACAAATACTCATTTGTCATATCACATGTTGGAGTAATTAGGACATTATCTAATTATTTGATTAATTATTTCCTTTAATTACTTTATTTACTAAAGCTAAACTTAGGTGTTTTTTTTTTTCTTTTATTAAATTGGGCTTATAATAGCTTAAGTTTTCTTATTAATTATGATTGTGACACCTAGAATTAGATAATTTAATCTTTCTTTTAGGTTTATCTTAGGGTATCATTCATCCTTTCATAAGGATTTTTTCATTCATTTGTGACATATTCTTTTGTCAAAGAGGCAATACAATACCACGTGCGTTCATATTGGGGTGTTTAAAATGGGCAAAAAAGAGGAATTTATATTGCCTAAATAGGGGGGAGGGAGGTTTTTATAGTGTGGGGATTTATATAGGAAAATAGGTGTGGGGAGTATTGAGTGGGTATTGGAGGGGGTGAAAAAAAAAGAGTTTAGCATAATATTTTTTGAAAATAGGGGGATTCTTTACTATGCCACAATTGCACGTACTATGATTTAGGTTCACTAAGTGAAGCCCACGTGACTTTTGTGCATCATATAGAATTCTTTGGTTGTTGAGAAAATTATTTGTGCTTGATCTCTATTTTCTAATAGGTATTGTGCTTGCATATGTTGTTGGGTTGAAATATAAATTGCAACATGGAATCAGATCTTCAAATCTACTAAGTTCTTGATCAAATTATTGAAGGATCCAATCTTGAGAGAACTTTATGTGCACTTTGGCCTCAAACAGATCTTGTCATCATGTTTGCAATGTCCAAATCCTATATATTGGTTTTTGTTTTGGTGTTTTAGTAGTTGAAGTTTTAGGTTTTTGTTTTGAGGGCATAAAAATTCAGGAAAAATATGGTGGCCAGCTACAAATTTGGGCACATTAGAGTGAAATTAACTTCACCATTATTCTCAGAGTAACCAAGAGCCCTAAGATCATCTATCCAACCATGGGATTTTTTTACTAGGAAATCCTTGAGTGATTTTTTTAGTAGACATGCACATTCATACAAAGTACAATAGTACACCCACCATTTCAATTAACAAACAAAATATGTAGGCCTAACAATTTTTTGTGTGTTAGTAAACTTTTGCACTTTTTTTTAAAAAGAAAAGGGGACAAACTTTAAAGGTACAAATGCATTTTATTTCTTGTGGCATCATACCTTATTCTTGAACATGCATCAAATGCTTGGTCACATCACCCCTCTTTTATGCATGTGATTTACTAATGTCATCCTTTGACCAGCCCGAAGTACCACATTAGTGGACGAATATTTGGCTAGTTATTCAGTATATTCCAAACCTCAACAGAATATTCTAAGGATTTGTTTTTTTTCCAAGCAACCATGTATGTTTTCCAATAACATGGAATATTTCTAGAATGTTCCATTGATGTAAACATAATTTCATGCTAACATCTACAACACGATCAACTTTTGAGCCCCTTTCTTGCCCTCTTCTTGCATTTTGACATGTGTATTTTTTTTTGCCATAACTCGGTCATACAATCTTAAAATTGTGCAAACAAGATATCCTCTATAAAGGTAGATTTTCTCCACGGGAATTTGGAGGAAGAAATATATAGTTGTAGTTGTGTTAGTGTGTAGTGAAATCTATATATGTAGTTGTGTTAGTGTGTAGTCTTGAGTTTGTATGGTCAGAAGCAAGAACCCCAAAAATGGTATTCAAAATTTGATAGTTTTATGGTTGAACATGGTTATAACATATGTCATTGTGATTGATATCCTTATTTTAAGAGACTAGATATTGGTAGAATATATAATCATATTATTATATGTTGATGATATGCTTATTTTTTATTAAAGCTATAAAATAGATCTTGAAGGGCCCTAAAATCCTAAATAGATAGATTTTGATGGGATCTCAAACCCAACTAAAGACATCTATAAAAAAATATCACATACCAACAAAATCTCAATAGTTAGCTAACCAGTTGTACCCTAAAGGAGGATAAACAAGAAAACCCCAATTATGCAACTACACCACGATGAAGCCTCTAAAAAATGCATAAAGGGTTTTTTAGGCTCCCATAACCTAATTGCGGGGTTTCACCTGGTAGGTAATACAATACCATGTGTGTTCATATTGAGGGGTTTAATATCCAAAAAATCAAAAGTAATATATTACATGCATATTAATGACTGAGGGGTTTTATAAATTCAACATCTCAGTAGAAATATTATAAGGTATATTTTATTTGGAAACTACCAGAAGTAGTGGAAAAGGTGGGGCAAAAATAATTTTGCAAGAAGTGGCTTCATATCATATTTTAAGATATCTAAATTTAGTTCAAATAATCAGTGGTAGGAAGTGACTTCATATCAAATTTCAACCATAGGTGCACTATCTAGAACCCTATCAAAATAGTTTAGTCTCAGAGTTGGGCACATATTTAAATCACAAATGCACAACATTATTTAAGTTCCTTTCCCAATTCCACTTTTTAGTTCTTAGATTGTTGTAACAGCTATTTTCAAATTAAAGCTCAAAACTCTAGCTCATCATATCATTCAAGCCATCACGTATATGTACATATCTATATGTATACCCTGATAGAGTCTTTAGTAGACTCATTTTTATGTGTAACTCATTTCCTTATGCAATATAAGATAGATATTATGCTATACATTATCTTTTGTACATGAATTTTTCTCCACTGGGTTTTGATTTCCCATTTGCAGTCATTCTCCTCTTCCCAAACTAGAAATATTATGCCCTTCAACTAATCTGCTCCTTATTCTATTCTTAAACTACCTTATTTTCCCCCCTTTTGAAAAAAATTATGATTTTTTGAACACCCAACAATATTCAGAAGAATATTCACCTTCTCTCCTTTGATGTGTGCTCTCAATAATAGAAAATATTATCATTTTGAGTTGCCTCTCTTTACCTTCTTTGTGTCTTGGGTTCCCAGAATCAATCTTGACTCTTCATCTAATATCATGAGGGAACGCGTGATACTAACATTATTCTTGAAATATCATCTTCACTGCATATTCACATCCTGCAATCCCTCGACACTCTTCATCTATTTTCTTAACTTCACAAGGGAATGTGGTAGGCATTTCATACTTCATTCTTTCTTACTATGAAATCCCTAAGAATATTTCACCTTATAGTCACTCACCACAAGGGAATGCAAGCTGACATTTTTCTTAAGCCTATCTTCATCTCGGATTGTTGTGCCTCCATTTCTTGAAACACTTGATCATGTGAAGGTGTGCAAGGGTTATTTTACACTTTGTTTCTTCGTATCTTGCATTCCCTCGACCTTAGCCTTAACATACTTTGTAATCACGAGGGACCGTGGGATATTTCCATCATTTACTTAACACATACCCCATATTCCCTTTTACATTTTATCCTATAGTCACCAACCGCAAGGAGATGTGGGGTGATATCATCTAATGCTTTGGTCTTCATTTCAAGTTTCCACGAGCATCATCACCATCTAAAATTAAATCATGAGGGAAAGATCAACATAGAAATATTATAACCATACTTTTGAATTTTTCTAATTATAATTTTGTCTAATACTTAACCAATTCATAGGTACATGTGGATTGAAATGTAGATGGATTCAATGGGGGATATGGAATATGTAATTGTTACGGCTGAATAAAAAAAATTTGTTGGTACTGTCATTTGTCAAAAAGGTTATACACTTACTGACGTCTATTATAAAATTATGCATGATAAACTCATTGAATATCCTTTTTATTTTATCAGTGGGCTTGGACATCCTTTAAATATAAAGCAAGAACTAAAAAGGATGTTGAACCCCAGAGTCAAATATAGTGGAAAGTAAACCAAACCTTGAAAATAATAGAGGCAATGTGGAGGAAGGTATACATAAATAGTCAAGAGTTGAAGATGAGTCTGATTCAGTGGAGCAAATCATAGTTGTTGATCCTAATGTATTGGCTTCTTGGAATTAAAAATTGAGTATTTTAATGGAAGAATTTATTGAGGAGAAACTTACTCTTAAAGTATATTCACAAAAGCGAGAACCTAAAATAAGTACCCATTGTGAAAGTTGTGGAAATTATTATAGAACAGAAGAAGTATCGATGGAAACATGAGAAATTTGTAACTTTAGAAAAAATCATATGAAAATTATGTCCCATAAATGTTACATTTTAATGGAGGAAAATGGTGAAAATCATTCAAGTAGCATAGAAAAATGCACAACAATGGTTAGAGTTCTATTTGATATTTGATCAAGCAATTTAAATTTTAGATAATTTCAACAAGACATGATAACCTAATTTGTTCAATTTGTTCAAGGTGGGAGAAGCAACACTTGTAGGCTATGAGGCTAAGAAAAAATAGTGGAATGTACACGATGTATAAATGATCTTGTTTAGTGCCAGCAAGTTGTAATATTGCAAGTTCTCTAAATGAACACATGAAATCAAAGAAGTACATCACTACTATAGATGAGGCTTCACATGATACAATTGTTTTAAGGAGTGACACAACCAAGAGACCCAATAATCTTACCAATGATAATTCCTAGCAAAGTTTGACTAGGTTCTTGGTCACATCATCACCATTTATATTACATAGGGGTTCTACAAGTATAGATCCTTCTTCATCGGGTGTGTTAACTACACAAGTTTAAATTAATTTTGAATATGATCTGTTGGAATTTGCAGATTGCTTCTTTTTCTTTTTTTTTTAGATTAAACTGTGTAAAAAAAATTGCATTGACATTTTGGGTTACACTTTGTGAACCATCATTAGGATGAGAAACAATAGCTAAAGAGAGAAAATATGATAAGCTTAATTATTCATTTTTTTGTCTTATCAAAGGTCATTCATCAACATTGATGCTACAATGTTGGGGGTATTGGTATTCCCATATTAATAGAAATGGGGAGAGATTAAAAACAAAGTTCCTAATAGATGATCATAGATAAGCATGCCTAGATGATGCTATGTTATGACGGTAATGAATATCGTGTCAATGTCACATATAGGCATATTCATTACAAGAGGGATTTTAAGATAGAGATCTCATTTGAATCAGTGACATATAGCTTTTGTAAGATGATTCTTGAATGTGATGACTTTAGGATGTGTTAATATCATGAATTGAGGTGTTCCAATCAAATACATAGGAGGGATACATGGAGAGGTAGAATACTAAACTATTTGACTAAAAATAAACTAAGAATAGTTCCTAGGGTTTCAAATGCTAGTAAAAGATCAATAATGAAAGATCTTTGGTGGGAAAAGACAAATATTTTTATACTCTCTATTAGAATGATGCCCCTAAAGGATAAGTTATTTGACTCAATAGAAAGGAAGGATGTCCTTAGGTTTTAAAGATGTGTGTGAGACACATAAAAAGGAAAATTACAAGGTATAGATGCAGTTTGGGATTTTTTCAAGGATATGTTTCACACCCTAATCCACCCAAAGTAAGGGAGAAGCTATAATACATCCACAAAATCCCTTTATGAGATGACTAAGTTATGGGAAGGTCCTAGATTACATATATTTATTAGCTTGGATCCTAATGGTCCTTCAATTGCTACAACTTTGAGGAAATTTAGGAAGTAAGTGGCATGGATCCTTATGGAGCACAACTACATTTTTGAGATAGTAGAGAAAGTGTATGCTTCTTATAAAACCAAATATGGTATAGATGCTCCAATTCATATATACCTTGTTAAAGATGAAACTATTATAAAAAATTATGTCGGGTGGGTAGAAAAAAGTGATCATGTGCGGGTGTTTATGGTAATAAAGAAGAATATCAATGTCAATTACATTTATTTGTCACACTTGGTGATGGAATTGCAAGCTATGATATCATAAAAGGTTATTTTAAGAACAATTTTATTGGCCGCTATGCACATGTTATTACATTGAAAATGATATACATGAAAAACTTTATCATTTGGTTTTTGTTTCTCATCCAACATGCAATAGGTTCAATGCAAATTTTATTCATCGAGAATGGGAAAAAATAGATTTTGTGTGGAAGAGACACGTGGAAAATAATTTGATACTTATTGTTGATCGTTCCTCAAATGGGGATAGAAGAAGAGATAACTTTTGTTGATGGATAATTGTTCAACAAAAGGTATTCAGTATCAAATTCCTTGGGAAGGGTGGAGACTAAGTGGTTTGTACAATGGTTTCCATATAACAAGAGTATTTGAACATGACTACATCCATAATGGCAAAAAGCTTGTGAATCCGTTATTTAGCAATTGGCAAGATTTAATTTTAGGAAAAGAGCTTATAGGTTTTAATCATGTCACGATGGTTTATAAAAATTTTAAAGTGGATGATCACAAGATTAAAACTAAAGATATACAGAGGATAGATAGAAAATACTGGGGTTCAACGCAGTGCATTGCATGAAGCCATGTTCAGAGGTGTTTGAAAGAGATTATAAGTACATCCACTGGAAGGGTAGAGAGGACATTAGGCACAAAGACATATCTAACGATGGTTTATGACTATATTAACATTTTTATGTCTCAGAGTTTGACTCTTTGGGAAAGAGTATGCAATCCTTCATAATTTCACCATTTATTCATGTTATGGTCATGCTAGCTACGAAAAGAATCTAATAATAATGTCAACATAAATTTTATGACTAGAGAGACATATAAATATGTGAAAAAATCTTGTCACTTTGTAGTTTTTTTGTTGAGATTGTTTCAAGATCAATAGTCTCACTTGCCATGTATTTTACACCTAACTTGGTCAGACGTTTGTGAGAACCTTGTTAGCAAAGTTGGTGGTATGGTTGGAGCAGAAAGGACCTATGATTTCATTTACTTTCTTCACGTCATTAGAACCCTTAATAGAGTTGCCAAAGAAAAATAAAATCCCCAAGGGTTTCATTTTATTAAATATGATATAATTATAGAAGCCCTTAAGATAGGATTGAAGGATAGACAAGAAATTTTATCAACTCTTCGCATGTGGATAGAGAATCCCACAAAATCTTCTTGTTGGGTAGAACCATGGAGAAAGGACCAAAATTATCAAACATTTCAAATTGTGGATGAATTAGTTCATGAATCTCCACCAACTCACTCCAACTCTATACTCCAATATATGTCTTCAATGGAACACAATCATGGTGAATTGTGAATAATGGAAAGTGAGTGGAGGCATGAGTTGGATTAAATTCTACATTCCATTGATAAAAACGTAAAAAAAATTATAAAACTAATGGTAGACCTTGATGGTAAGGATATGTTCAAATCTTGTTTGGTTAGTCAGTTGAATGGAAATTTGATGTTATCCAAAGATAGGTTTACTAAAATGAGGAATGTGGTCTACTTTAGAAAAGATGAGAGGGCCCCACAAAAGGGTGTTTAGTTAGTTTCAGTATTGGATCAGATTACAAGGTGTTATTTGAGAGCAATTCAATACCTCCCACTGAACATGCTATAAGACAAGGTGTTTGTCAAAGTACAACATAAGGTGTTTCTTCTGGAATCTGACACATTGGATGGGTTCAAATATTACAAATGAAGGATGGTAATATGGTTTGATTACCATAATGGCATTGACCTTTTGGATAGGCTAGAAGGCACCAAGCTTCAATTATGTTGGTACAATAGAATAAAGGAGAAATACATGTACAAGTATGATTGACAGATCATTCATTTGTGAAACTTGAATATGTCATAGAAACAACCAACTTATATTATAATGATAGAATGATACATACAAATTACAAGAAAGAGATCATAATTGTTTTTCAGATTTTGTTAAAAATTTGAATAAGGTGCATTTTCAAAACATTCTACTTTCATCTTCCTTATGTATTCTCATATGTTAGATTATTTTAAAATATTTTTTTTTATCAAATATAATATTTTTTTTATACTTTTTGATGTTAGGTTTAATGAATAGTCTAGATGATGAATGTTCAGGATAACTCAACCAATTTATTGATACCTACTTCTTGGTGTAAGTTTCTTTCATCGCTCATTCAAATTTTGTAGTGAAATGAAATTGGAGAAAAGATAAAACAATACAAATTTGTGTCTCACTTAGCAATCCAAATACATGCAGGTACATGGTTTGAGGAATATTCATGTCATTGATGATGTCAATGGGGCTTCCAAATCAAATCTAAATGCACTAGAAGGTCATCTATCAAATAGCTTGGCACCATAGAAGATGAACATCTTGCCCACAACTTGCACCATAGAAGATGAACATCTTGCCCACAACTTGCCTTTCTCAATACTATTGATGATGTTGCACTAATGTCAATGGTGCATACTCTATAAACTTTATTTTTACTTGTATTTAAAATCAGGGCAATACCCTTTATGTATTTAAAATCAAGGCAATGCCCATTAAAAGTTGATTACTGGTATTAGCTGTCAAGGGTAGACACCATTAATTTGTATCCTTTTCAACTTTTCTATATATTTTTTACGAGCTTCTACCATAGGGGGTAGATCCTTTTCTATTAATCTTCAGAAAAAAATAGGTTACATCCATTGGGAAATCATCATAATCCCTTCGCTAAGTGTATTAATCATCGCAATTTGAGAGGAAAAGAATAAATCTCCATACAGACCAACAAAATTAGCAAAGGGGACCATAGACTTCTTTTCAATACCTTCCATATATAAAACAAGACCCTTTGCTACTATTTTATTTTCTCAACAACCTTAGCACCAAAAATATCTATAATGAAACCTCTCCTCGGGTTGGGTTGAGTATATTGAAGTGTTGCTATAGCCTCTTCATTATATCTCTCTTGAAAAATGTTATCTGCCAATCCATCCCCTTTTTAAATCTTACAGGTGGCCTACAATACCATTGTGAAGAAGTAGTCCTGAATAATTCCATCATGGATATGCTCATCCATGAAAAAATCTAACCCTAAAATATTCTTTATAGCATGAAATTCATGAACTCTTATCTAATAAAAAACAAACTTATGAGTTGTGTATCAACCTCTTCCATCCCACACAAGAAACTACACCAAAATGAATCATCCCTGCTATGAAAATCTTCAAATTACACACAAAAAAATCTACAAGAACCAAAACATGATCCCGTAAGTGCCAAACCATCCATCTCTTTCTACATATATAGCTCAAGGGATACTTCTATAATTAAAACAAATTCTCAAGTTCTGCAATAATGCAAGGATATTTCATTGTATCTATCCTTTCTGCTTGTTATAAACAGGGATAAAATCTTTGTAATATGTCCACCATAATCAAAAACTTAAAAGGTATTCTACAGTATCTCCCCCACTATCTAGATTGACAACAAGTACTTATCTTTATTTCTTTCTTTGTAAATGTGTGAGAATGTGATATCCTTCATTTGCGGAATGTGATATCCTAAATATGTGAGAATGTGATATAAACAACATGATAAATTGCACAAGATTCCACGTCAATTTATTTTCTTTACCTTTTGGTCTCATCTAAGTTGGTTGTTTCATATATAATCTAGTATACAAACAAAGGCATTTTCTCAAAAATAGAATTCTAATCATATATATGAAATATGTTGTACATATTAGTGCTAGAAATTATCCCCATACATTTACAACTCTATAAAACTAACTCTATAAATTAGAAAACCCCAAGTTTGAGATAACCAAATAATCAATTATCAATATTATCAACACAACAACTGAATCCAATGATAAAACATCGATTATAAGACCATTTGCATTACTTTAAAGATTTTTTTTTCTTTTATTGAAAGAAATCTTAAAAACAATCAACACAAACCCATAAACAACAGACTAAAAAATTTGAACATGCTTTAAATATTGAATTTAGATGAACTCTTTGAGTATATCTTGGATACAATATAATGACAACATAAAACCCCTTGATCCTAGGTTGATAGAGTATCTTAAAACTTACACAATTTTAAATATTGTATCTATGAACTCCTAAAACTTAGTACTATCCTACTATTCTTTCGTCCGATAATAATTTTTTGAATAAATTAATAAGGTCATGCATTTCTCTTTATATGATAGAGAATTCAAACAAGCTTCAAACATCTTACAAAGAAAACAAATCAGGTCACAAAAATAAAGAGAACTACTTGAAAAGAATGATTCATTACCGAGCTGTTGGATTGATGAAGAAAGATTGTGATGCTAATAGCTTAAGAATGACCGAGTTGATTGAAGGTAAAAGAACAGCTGAGGATGAAAAGAGAATTGTAGAAGATGACAAAAGACAAGTTGAAATTAGGTTAACTAAGAAAGATAATGAAATCTTAAGGATGACCCAAGTTCACTACAATATGACCGACCAACTTCTGAGTGCAAATCAAGATTGTACCTGAAAGGAATTTGAGAATCAAGCACTAAAAGCTAAAATTGAAAGAATGGACAAAAGATTGAAAGATGAAAAGAATGCAAATGAAATACTAAGAAGAAATGAAGAAGTACTGAAATTGCTGAACAAACAGGTTAAGAATCAAAAGCAACCAAATGACAAATCAGAAATTGGATTCAATGAGAACAGCACTACCGAGAAAGGAGAATCATCTAATGCACAAAAATATCAAGGTATTGCGCCCCCACCGAATCAAAAGAATTCAAGCTATAATTATTGTGGGAAGTCTGGACACGCTGCTAATGTCTGCATGAGTAGGAAAGGTAAAGTATCGAGTACACCTAAATTTGATGGTTATTTTTTTAGATGTAATAAGTATGGACATCAAGCTTTCAAGTGTAGAACTAACCTTACTAACAATACAAGGAAACCTAAGTTTGATGGTTACTGCAAGAATTGCAAAAAGTATGGTCACAAGACTATAGAGTACAAATCAAGGAAAAGAAATGATAAGTGGATACCCAAATGAGACAATGAAAATACTAACTGAGTAGGAACATCTATATAATGGGATTATAATACAAGGATTTCATGCTCATCTTGTGGAAGATATGGACACATTGCTGCAAACTGCATGTTGATGCACGGAAGATTTAACAGAAGGTCATGGAGGAACCCTGGCATGGCATGTTTCCATTGTCATAGGGTAGGACACGTAGCAAGCAACTAGATATACCAAGGAGATGCACCGACCGAAGATGAATCTACAAAGAGTGCACCATCTACTGTTGAAGAAATAAAGAACATATGAACAAAACATGGAGGAGAAAGACTTGGGAAGATGAAACTTCACTTGGAACTATAGACAGCACCATCTCTACCAAGTCTAGTGCATCAAGCTCCACCTAATCGGTGAGAGATATGTAGGAACTGCATGCTTATTATAAATCTTACATCAATTCCTAAGAAAGAGTTAAGATCCATATCAATATATTAAGATGTATTTGGATAAGTTCTGAAATTTTGGTTGAAAGTTGTAATGTATGGTTATTTTTTTTAGTTGGTTAAACAAAGTGACTATGTTGTCGGTATAAAGGTAAAAGGGACTCGGCAAGTGCATTTAGTGCAAATAAATAAAGTCATTGGAAACCTTAATTGAGGAAAAGCTATAAATAGGTCAGTTTGTATGTAATTAATTTGAACCTAACATTTTCGAAGAGCATTTGAGAACATTGTAGAGCGATCACTCCATCAATCATTCAAGTACATTTGAGGTACTTCTGAATCTTTACAAGAGCATTGAGTGATATTTCTGAGATATTTGGTTTACCGAGTTGATTTTGCAAAGGCATATTTTATCGAGTGTGCCCTAGTTTGTTAATTCGATATATTTGGAGATTATCATGGAACCAAGGATGCAAAGACTAGTATTGGTGAAGAATGTTGAAATAGTAAACCCTAAATACAAGTTTCCCCCAGCTATAGCCGCATAAATTGAAATGATGGGAGAATTATCTTCAATACCGTTGCGAGTTTTGTTGATTGAAGACATCTGCATGTTTATTCACTACAAAATAAAAGATTTGTGTGAAGCTGAGATTAATGCTTCATTCAATAATTTGTGTGTGAATGGAAGAATAAAGGATGAGCACACACATATGGAAATGAAAGGATTGATTCATGCAATTCATCTACTGAGGGAATTCAATCCCGAATGGGTGAGGATGGTACTTAGCCAAGTACATGACCAATTTATGTGGTTGGATGAACCGATCAAGATAACAAAGGATGTTTTGCACATTATCACTTGATTTCCTATTCGAGACCGACCAAAGACAATCAAGTAAATTGACAAGGGTAAGCTCACTGAGCTATCCAAGGCACAATGGTATGGTAGGGGAATGAGAATATCTTCTGTTGTGGATCCCAAGTTAAGGTATGCATGCAAAATCATATCTTACCAAGTGTTTCAATAATCCTGAGTGGATAATGTACCATGTGGAGTAGTAGACCTGGCATATAAGATAGTAAAGAAAGGACTTCAGATAGATCTCTGTGAAGTTTTGCTAAAGTGGATAGATGACAATATGAATACAATTAGGAAGGTGAAGACCAACACATTGAAATTTGGCTCATTGTTGGTATGTAGTTTCTTTTACTACTAGAATTCATTTTCCTCCATTGGAGATGTAGTATGGAAAATTGATAGGCCAGTTATTTATCAAACACATGAGTATATACAGAGTCTAGGAGACAACTTTGATGAAATCATGTCTGATTACTTTTTGAAATTCCAAGCTAGAATGCATAAGATATACAGAGTTCCACCTCAACTAATTGCTAAGTATCAGGATAACATATGTTTTAAGGTTCATACTGATGTTTGTATAATTAAGGGTGTAGAAGTGAGAGTTGAGTGGATTCAACCGATGGGATATGAAATGGATATAGATATTGGATCAAAATAGATAGAATCTTTATTAGCTAAACCAAAAGATCATAATGAGAAAAGGTAAGGAACCTATGAGGAAGTCAAAGATAAAATCAAGCAAGGTATTTTGGTACCTAGGTCAATCAAGAAAGCAAGTAAAATAATTGATGTTTTATCAAAGACTCTTGGAGTTGATGATACATTGGATGAGAACATTGAGAATAAACAAGCCATTGTTGTGGTTGAAAAGAAAAATATATAATTGGCATCAGCGAGTAAGAGAGGTATTGGAAGGAACACTAGATCTTCAGTACAACCGAAAGAAAAGAAAATTGCAAAGATAGTACAATCAAGAGGAAAGACTTATGGGATATCTAGAGTAAGGAAAAAACCTACAAGAACAAGAAGAACATTATTACTTGGTAGTGAGAGTGAAATAGAGTCTGATGAGGCTAATAAATCTATACTAGTTGCAGACCTTTCACGAGTTCCACAAAGTATTGATGATTATCTAGAAATTTTAAAGAAATCAAGATGATTAGGAGCCTTCAGGAAAGAAAAATATGAGAAAAGGAATGAAGAAGATAAGAAAAATATTGAATAAGTTGTTGTGATAACTTTACTAAGATACAAATTGACACCTACTAAGCTTGCAGACAAGCTACCAGAGGAACTATACAATAAAATTGATGCAAGATGGAAGTATGCAATAATGCAGAAAAGGAAATGAGAGAGAGATCTCTTGTACACAATATTCCCGACCTTGCACCATATGAAATTTGTGAAGCATTAAAGAAGCATTCAAACAAATTTCTAGTCAAGGGGAGATCCCTAAGAATAATGAATTGAGACTTACAATCAGTGGAGAAGGATACAGCTGCAAAATAGAAGGATATATTTCTTATAGATGATACTGAGTATCATGAAGCAGAGAAGGAATAAGAATTAGCCATTGTTGATCAAATAAAGGAAAGCACAAAGAAAATAGATCCTATTGGTCTAACTACTGACAATGCAAAAATCATTATTAAAGATATACTTGAGGAAGAAGATCATGAAAAAGAGCTATCAAAAGATGAAGATGTCATGGATACACAAATGAATGATACCAAGTGTATGGATATTGATAATGCACCTTTGATAAGGAAAGATCTGATCATGACCCAAGTACAAAGCTACACAATTGATGATATTGTTAATACTAAGTTTGTACTAGATACACCAGACATGGAAACCGAGATACCAGTTGATACAGATAAGGATAAGGATGGAGAACCTAAGACCATCAAGACAAAACAAGGAAAGAACAATGATTTGGAACCCCCAACTGACACCGATGGTCAGAAGAAATAAATTCCACCTACTAACACATCAACAGATCAGAAAGTACAAAAGACAATAGATACTAAAAGTGAAATGCAACAGGAATCAAATATTAAGGAAAATAATGAAGAGAATTAGAAGGATGGATAGAAAGAAGAAGTAAAAGAAGAAGAAATCATAGTTGGTACCCATATCGAGTCACCTGATGCAACTAAGGCATCACATTCCAAATGCTCTACTGGAGAGAGAAGATTGATTGAGAAGAAGAAGAGCAAAAAGAGGAAGCAAATCATTGATTTGAGCAAGTCAATCATCATACCGAAGGGAGACCCTAATGTGATGAAGCCTAAATAATTAGCTATATATACTAATATTGTATCTCAAAAGGCTGAACATGAGAAGTTAATTGCAAAGAAGAAGAAGGTAAATATACTTGAGCATTTGAAGGACATATTCTAGGATATTGTTCCTGAAGAAACTATTGATGAATTTGAACCCCTACTAGACCAAGTTGGTGATTTAGCCCAACAAATCAAAGAACCAAACAAGGATATGACTAAGTATATGTTGAAGATTCACAAGGAGAATATGGAGAACAAATTGATGGAAGATTTACTGAAATATATTGACATAGAGAAGGTAACTCTTTCTGAGTTAAGTTCTGAAGTTGAAACACAACTGACATCCATCATTTCACTATTTCAAAAGTTTTGTATTCTTTCAAATTTTACTATTGAAATCAAGAAGAATGAAGCATATGTTGAGAAAGAGATGAATGTGAAACTTAAGCAACTCACTACTGAGCCTGGAGCATTCCATACTTACTACTCAAAGATACAAGAACTCATGGGATTTCAACATTCATTGAGATAGGAGGAGGACAAATAGAGATTGGAACTGCTTGAATTGCAAGGATTGTTAATTCCCCATATCCAATCGATGCATATACACTTGAATAAAGCCAAAGAACTAACAAGTTTTATAGATATCAGCACACTGGACACCATATTTGGCTTATCCGTAGATATTATAGAATACATTGTTATACTTCAGAATCTCTGGATACATAGGAGACAATACTTTCAAGCATACAACAGAGGTATAAAAATATTTTTAGTTAATAAGTTTTACTTTTTGGCACTTTTGTCAAAAAAAGACGGATATATATCTTAGTCAGATAAAGGGAGATAAAGGAGGATAGATATCTTAATCACAAAACACAAAAAAGGGAGATAGATATACATGGAAAAACAAAAAAAGTATATATGTGGAAAATGAAAAAAAAAAAAGATATGTATAGAGAGTAACATCGGAGGGGGAGTTACTAATTTTGATGACTTTGAAGTTTTTGTCAAAATGCCCAACTAATGCCAAAGGGGGAGACTATTATCTCTACAATATATTTTTTTGTCTTTAGTTTAGAAAAAAGTCATGGAGTCAAGGAGAATCAATCAGTAAATGGAGAAAGACAAGGATAAGATGAGTCGGTAATGCACATTGAATGAGTCAGTAATGCACAGAGTTGACAGAGTACCGAACACTTACAGTTACCGAGCGACACACTACAAAGAGCACATGTAGTACACTAAGTTGATATTACACTGAGTGATGAAGATCACTTAACCAAGTATTGTGGAGTTATTTAACCGAGTTAGATAGTTAATCAAAAACATGATCAAATCATATTTAATGATTGTAAGAGCATTAATTACGCATATACAAGTATTTACAATAGTTTGTTACATGATCAATGATTCAAATAATTTAGAGTGAAGATCTAAGGAAAATATCAAACGGAAAAAAGAAAGTATGTCATTTCCAAGAAAAACAACAAGTACCGAGGTAAAAGTGACATGGCCACCGAAATGGAAAGAAGATCTAACGGTCAAGAGAAATTTATAGCGTACCTAACACATAAGATTAAGAGGCAAAACTCATCTATATTTTGGATAAATTTGTAAGAAATAAATATACAAATACAAAAGACAGAGAAGAAGGACGGAGAGTTGTTATTGTTATCATTGTTAAAGGAGTTAATGAAGAACCGAGAGAAGATCAGAGAGCACCGAGTAGAAATTCAGCTACAGTAGAGCAGAACAGAATAGTGTGACAATTTGGGAATTGAGGTAACACATATCAGAGCACATAGATTCTGAACAACATTTTATGTGTTTTTTACAGACATTGTTAAGTTATTGATACTATTGTATTGAGAGCTTTAAATCCCAATGCTAGGTAGAGCTTAACCGATCTTATATTTGTAAATCCTTTAATAGGGTACATCTCTAAGTGTAGAGTTTGTAAAAATCCTTTAACCGGGTAGACCTAAAAAGTCTTATATATACTCTTAATCGGGTAAGCTATCAGATATAGCTAAACTTTGTAGCTCTATCTGTATGCAAAATAGATGTCTACTGTGATAGATGAAATACTACTATTAAAAAGATAATAAATCTATCTAAATGCAACCCAATGAAGAATACAAATGATTAAATGAAGTAAAAACAAGTTTACCTTCACTCACCCATCGTAGCTTGTCTCCATTGTCCTCCTAGCTTTGATTTATTGGATGTGTGAGCTCTTAGATTTCCAATGGAAGCTCCTTGCCCAAGATGTCACCAAAGTGTGGAGATTTGAGTGAATGTATGCAAAATGCAACTAATGGATGATGGAATGGTGTAGAAATGCTTGGATGCTTGATGGAATGCTTGGATGCTTGAAAGTGATGGCTTGAATGCTTGAATGCTTGAATTCTTGAATGCTTGATGGTTTGATTGCTTGAATGCTTGATTTACTATTAGATCACTATTAGCTTACAAAGGGAGAATGAGGCTTCTTTTATAGGATTTTGGAGGGCCCAAGCCTAGGTGGCATGATCCTAGGGTGGAAATTGAAAGGTGGAAGATCCTAGGTTTCTATTGACTTGGTTGAAGCGGTTGAGAGAAAGGGGGATGTAGTTATAATGTGAGAGGAAGAATAGGGAGGATGTTCCTCCTACATTGACATAGAGGAGAAGAAGGTGGAAGGGAAAGACACATGTCAAGTGTCTCACAAAGACCAT
>MU225683.1:1361514-1373497 GCA_018584345.1 Thuja plicata | reverse complement strand
AGAGACACTACTCGATGAGCTTGAGTCCACAAAGACATTGGGGCCTCATGCAGACAGCCTCTGGATGAAGATGCGAGCTAGTAGAGAGATCACCTACTGGAGAGAGGCATACAGACAGGTTGTTCCATGGGATCAATGGATTGGGAGCTTTAGAGAGAGCTCATATACAGTGTGGACAATATCACATCAGAGACAGGGGTCGCGGGTAGTGGAGGTACATCATCATGGCCAGTGAGACCACCATTAGGTTCTAGAGATCCATCAGCAGCAGGTTCTTCTATTGCAGCACGCAGACATCACCGAACAGAGTCTGGAGGCAGTGGATCTTAGCTTTTTGTTACATATGTTGTATTTATGGCTTCATTGTATCATTATTGTATTATCATGATAGACTTGATGGACACTTATGGACACATGGTTTATTTTATGAGATATCATTGGACATTTGGACAGGGTATTTTGTTTTATGGACTCTTTGAAGATGGACTTTCTATATGATGCAGTTCTATTTATGATTACTCCTATGATGCATTTGTTATGATGATATATATATATATGGATACTGATACATGCAGGATGTGATGAATGACTTTGATTATGCATTTCTTATGATATATATATATATATATATATATATATATATATATATATATTGGCACATGCAGGATGTGATTAATGTCTTTGATTATGCATTTTGCTTTATGACTAGTAATGGAACGATGTATCTTTATATGGATGCATAATGGTTATGATTTGATCATGTAATGACTAATGGTGTATGGATGAAATGTGATGATAAGGAACTTAATAAAAAAACAAAAATGATATGATATATAATGAAATGTATAATGATGGTAATAATATAATGACCTTATAGTGTTATGAAATGAAAACTATGATAAAATGAAATGATTTAGAATATGCAATGCAAACTTAAATGGTTATATAAATGAACAATCCTAACAAAGGAAAATTAAGGACATCTACATAATGAACCATGATAAATGATATATTTATGTTATCCATAATGTCCTCAATTTCAAACAACCATGTGTCTGACACAAGAAGAATAGACAAAGAGAAAAGGTGAGCTAAGAAAGATATCCTACAAAACCCTATAAAAGGAGCTTTTATGATCTATTAAATGCAATGCAAAATGAGATCTCCACAACTTCATAAACATCTTTAAAACTTCATAAATATTGGAATTTTCAAATTCATAATTGAGCTCATTATGTTGCAAGAAGATGCAAGCATCATGGTATAATTAAACCAGGATGACCTGAGCACTTATTGCATGGATTTTAATATAGAAAAATTGACAAGCATCTAGGTATAATTGAACCGAGATGACCTGAGTTTCATTTGCATAATAGACAAGGAATACCCCCCACTCTCCATCGAGGAACAAATATTTGGAGTCGAGGTAGGTGTAGCGTATCACCGTCAATAGTATTCGCATAACAACATGATTTGTATGTTGTCAATACTTATTCAACGGATGAAGGAACTTACGCATAGAAACCCCAATTATTTGTTCCTTCGACTTCATTGGAAGATATCCCACAAACATCAATCAAAGAAAATATCATGTCCCATCCCAGCTATTCTAATCAATGACATATTTGGAGTGTGAAACTCATGTCAAAGATATCCTGAAATAACATAGGAACATGATAACAATGAAATTCATATATGAATGCATAATCGTATAACAAATCATTCTAACATGTCTGCCATGACTATACATTTCTTTTCCAAAAGATAGTGTTAGTTTTATTGATCAGTTTGGTCAGTGTGATGTTGTTGCAAATGTATAGATAATCGGTCACATTTCAAAAGATAGGTTCGCAGATTATGAATCATGATTAGAATAGGATTGTGTAAGAATAGTTGATTGCATTTGCTTGTCTGGTGAAAAGTACTCCATTTTGTCCTCTAAGAGTCGTGACTATCATAGATCCACTTCCCAAACTAGGTCGAGGACATGCCCCCAGCTAGGTGATGGACTCACTTATTATGGGCGAAGAAAGACACACTGGACTAGGATGAAGACCAAGACAGTAGACCAAGCTACGATGGGGTTTTATTAGGGATTTATACAATGGATAGGAATCATGGATTGGCCATTTTATTATGATATGTACAAGGCGAAGGGTGACCAGAAAAGCCAATTTATTATGGATATATATACAAATGGGATGATGCGCTAGAATAATTCTAATAGAGGGAGGAGCTAACTTGTTGCAAATTGTGCCTGTTTCCAGGTTTTCACCACATGCTTTTATTGCAATTTTCTTGTGATTTTTTTATTTTTTTGGTTTCTTTATTTTTTTTATTTTTTTTATTTTGTTGATGTTTTCATTTTTTTTATTTTTCACATCCCTTGCACTGGGATTTCATGCATAACATTTCTTGAGGTGCATGCTATTAAGAGGCTCATCCAAGAGATCTCCCTCAGACGTAGACAACTGATAGGCACCAGAACCATAGGCTGTTGTAATCACAAAAGGACCTAACCAGTTAGGTTCAAAATTTCCCTTCTTCTCATGATGTTGCTGATTTTTGGGATTCTCACGAAGGACTAGATCGCCCACCTGAAAGTCTCTGGTTTCACTTTACTGTTATACTAATGAGACATCCTTTTCTAATAGACCTTCAAATGATCAAAGGCTCTTTGATAGCGATCATCTAGCAATTCCAATTCAGTTAGTCGTGCAACTCTATATTCTTCATCTGGAATCAAATCTTTCAGGGACACACGAAGAGAAGGTAACTCAACCTCAAGGGGCAGAACAACTTCAGACCCATAGACAAGGGAATATGGTGTGGCTCCAGTGTGAGTACAGATGGAAGTGCAATAGGCCCATAGGGAAGGATTCAATTGGACATGTCAGTCACGACCAGCGTCATTGACAGTCTTTTGAAGGATTTTGACAATGGTTTTATTAGACGCCTCAGCTTGTCCATTACCCTGGGGGTAATATATGGTGGAATAATGGTGGGTGATGTGGAATTTAATGCATAGCTCATCTATATCTTGATTTTGGAATTGCTTCCCATGAACAATAATAAGGTGCATAGGGATGCCATATCGGCAACTGATATAGTTAAGGATAAACATGGAAACTTGTTTTTCGATGGCAGTGATCAATGGAACAGCTTCAATCCACTTGGTAAAATATTATGTTGCAGTTATAATGAACTTATGGCCGTTGGAAGATGGAGGGTGAATTGTGCCCACGAGGTCAAATCCACACTGACTGAATGGTAATGTTGTTGCAAAAGGATGAAGTTGTTGTGCTGGTGCATGAATAAGATTCCCATGTATTTGACATTTCTTGCATTTCCTAGCAAAATGAAAGGAATATGTTTCCATAGTAGGCCAGTTGTAACCCATATGCATGAGCTTCTTAGCCAAGGAAGGACCACTCGAATGTGTTCCACAAATACCCTCATGTACGTCTTGTAAGGCAGTTTGAGATTCATCATGTTCAAGACATCGTAAGAGAGTACCGTCAAGACCTCGCTGATATAGGGTGTCGAATATTAGGAGATAGCGGGAGGTTTGGCATAAAAAGGTTCATTTTTGGTTTCTGGATAAGTTGGGTGGGATGATATTGTCTTTTAGGTAAGAATATATTTTTCCATAAGTAGGCGAATCTTGTCCGATAATATGACATATGATACTTGTACCAGGATCATTGTACGTAGGATAAGCCAAGGATTCCACTAAGAAATCAAAATGGGCTTTGGTATCTTCTGCATGAAATACAGAAGCAATTGTTGCCATAGCGTCTGCAGCCTTATTTTCATGTCTTGGAATTTTCTCAAAGGTAATGAGTGAAAAATATTGCTTAAAGTCATCCACCATATGCTTATAAGGTAACAACTTGTCATCCTTTGTCTGGTATTCATTGTTAACTTGATTGATAATTAACTGGGAGTCTCCATAGACATTCAATTTAGTGACTTTCCATTACAGAGCCATCTTCAATCCAATCATCAAAGCGTCATATTCAGCTACATTATTTGTACAAGGAAAAAGTAACTTGTAAGACTTTGGTATTGTATATCCTTGTGGTGTAACAAATAACACTCCAGCTCTCGAACCATGTTGAGTATATGATCCATCAAAGTAAAACTTCCATGTTTGTGTAGATAGTGTCAAGATATGTGCATCTGGAAATTCTCTATGTATAGGCTGATCATCTATTAGTGGTGCCTCGGCTAATTGATTGGCAATTACTTGCCTTTTAATAGCCTTCCGATCCACATACTCAATATCAAATTAACTAAGCAAAATAACCCACTTAGCCAATCTTCATGTCAATGGTGTCTTACTCAAAAGGTACTTCAAAGGATCAATCTTTGCAACAAGCTTGATAGAATGAGACAACATTTAATGTCGCCACTTTTGTGAAGCAAAGGCCACTGCTAGACATGCCCGCTCAATCGGTGAATAATTGAGCTCATATCCCACAAGGGTGCGACTAATGTAATATATAGCCTTCTCTTTTCCTTCTTGATCTTTCTGCGCCAAAAGAGCATCGAGTGAGACTTTTGTAGCTGAAATATAGAGCAAGAGTGACTTTCCTGGAATCGGTGACATAAGAGTAGGAGGAGTTGCTAAATATTTCTTGATCGTAGTGAAGGTTTCTTCACACTTATCATCCCACTTGAATAAAATATTTCTATGTAAAAGGTTTGGAAAGGATGACTTATGTCTGCTAATTGAGAAACAAACCTTCTGATTGATTGGAGGTGTCCTTGTAAAGATCTTAACTGACTTATATTCATAGGTTAAGCCATCTCCATGATCACCTTAACTTTTTCTGAATCAACTTCTATGCCCTTAGCTGAGACAATATACCCTAACAGTTTTTTGGATGTAACTCCAAATGCACATTTCTTTGGATTGAGTCTAATCTGATACTTTTCCATTCAGGTGAATATTCTATCAAACACTCTTAAATGACCATCTATGTTCTTGGATTTTTCTAGGATATCATCAACATAATCTTCCACTATGGTATGCATCATGTCATGAAAGATTGTGGTCATAGGCCTCTAATAGGTCACACCAGCATTTTTTATCCCAAAAGGCATCACATTCCAATAGTATGTGCCCCAAGGACATATAAAAGCAGTCTTTTCTTGATCTTCTAGCGCAATCTTGATCTGGTTATAGCCAGAAAACCCATCCATTAAGGATAGCATCTCATTCCAGACTGTCAAATCAACTATGATATCAATGTTGGGCAGTGGAAAGTCATCTTTAGGACAAGCCTTATTGAGATCTTGAAAATCTATACAAATCCTAATAGACTTGTCTGGCTTGGATACTGGTACAATATTGGAAATCCATTCAGCATAATCAATGGCTCGAATGAATCCAACATCCAGTAATTTCTTCAATCCTGCTTTGACCATTAGTGCAATATGGGGATGCATTTTTCTGAGATTTTTCTTTACTCGCTTGATTCCTGGTGTAATAGACAAATGATCCATAATAAGATTAGGATCGATCCCAGGAATATCAGCATAACACCAGGCAAAGTTGGCTTGTCTCTCTTTGAAAAACTGTGAAAAGGCTTCCTTTTTTTATTCTGTTAAGGATGCTGCTAACTTTAGAATATGTGGGGACTCCTCCATTCCAATGTTGAGACGCAACGTTGGTTCAATAAGTATTTCAGATTTCTCTTGATACATATAATTGGGGAGAGTGTCAACCCTTCCATCTTCAGGCGCATCAGAGAGGTTTTCACCCTCAGATACGTCTTTTCTTTTTACTTTTTTAGGATTTAACACTGCCACTGAGTGGTTTTCACCATTAGATCTATTGTTTATTTTCACATTTTTATGAATGAAAGGATTGGAACCCTCTCCAAAATAAGCCATGTCATTGAGTTCTATTGGAAATCCTGATTTATGATCCCCTGGTGATAGATGATCTCTAATTCCAAGATAGTCGATCATAATTATGTCATCATTATGGAAAACATCAAGTTCTAGATTATTGGGAGAATCCCAAGCTATAAGCTCAGGATGGATAAGGGGTATTGGATTATTTGGGTCAATTTCAAAGGTTGAGATAGTATTGATGGAAAAGTTCTCAAAGTTTATGATTGTATCGACAAGGTCTATTTCCATACTCTCGTCTGAATCGCCTATCTCAAGATAATTCTCACTCTCCTCACAATTGCCAAGAGTAATATCATGCACGAATCTAATCCTAGTAGTTCCGTCCTTGAACTCTCCCACTCATGAGAATCATTACTATAGGTATGGACAACATCAACTCTTATCTCTTCTGTATAGTCATATAATGAATCTCATTCATAATCATTAGAATCATCATCATCGTCATCGTCATCATTCCTAAGTCTGTTAATGATTTCTATCGCTATCTTTTGCTTTTATGGATCTACATACATTCCATTTCGTCAGAACTGTAATGAAGGAGCTTTAGAATTCTTGTAGAAAGGGGTGATATTTTCTTTACCTTTAGATTCCTTTGTTCCTTCTCCTTTGTATCCTAATCTGGTGGTGTCTCTTTGGTAATTTGGATTTTTCAGAATTGGTTTTATAACACCCTCTCTTTGCAACCCTATAGGTACACTGCCTTGATACCCCATCTTTTGCAACAAAGTATATCCCTTACCGTATACATCGGGTGATATATGCTCATGTTTTTCATCTTCTTGATCTTTATGGTGTTTTAGCAAATGATTAGCATTATGCTCAGCTACCTCTTTTGATATAGTGCCCCCACTTATAAATGTGCCATAAACAAGCGTAGAAGGAGCTTCTTATTGTTGTTTGGTAATCAAATATTTTCCATATGACTTAGGAGATAAGGGTAACTCTGTGATACATAAAGTTTGACCCAAAGTGTATTCTCTCATACTTTGTTCTTTTATGTCTATTTTCATCCCTTTGGATTTAGAGGTTGATGCTTCATTACTGGGATCAATGGGTGTTGGTATAGAAGATCCAATACGATTATAGGGCACCAAGGATTTAGATGTTTTCTTCATAGTGTTGCAATAATGAAAAGGATTCGGATCTCCTTTGATAGTTATTTCTTGACCATTATGTGGAAAATTTAGACATTGATAATAAGTTGATGGCACAGTTTGCATAGAATGAATCCAAGGTCTCCCCAAAAGAATGTTATATGCTAAATCCATATCAAGGACTTGACAAAGTACATATTTGACTATAAGACCAACTCTGATAGGAAGAACAACATATCCCTTGGATGACCTCTCTTCATTGTCATAAGCTTTAATTGTGATTTTCTTCTTTGGATCTACAACATTTTCAGAAAATCCCAATGCAAGGACTAGTTTTAAAGTGCATATATTCAAGCTAGCTCCTCCATCTATTAGTACTCGTTTGATTTTATGATTTTGCACAAGGCCTTCTATATGGAGTGGAGCATTATGTGGTTGATTAATTGCTAGATCATCATGCTCAGTGAAGGATAGGTAATGTGGAGTTGTCAAATGTCCCACCATAGCTTGGAATTGTGCTTGATCTAGATTTGTAGGAATATTGGTTTCTAGGAGAGCTTTCTCAAGAATATCCTTATGAGAAGGTGACAAGCGCAAAATCTCTAGTATAGATATTTGGGCTGTGTTTTCTTTAATTGATCCAAAATATTGTATTGATTGGAAACATTTGGCGTGGACTTTGGAACATAGGAAGACTTTTTCTGAGAGGTGCTAGGTTTGAAAGAGACACCTTGAAGAGTAACCTTGGATTGGGCTCGAGTAGTAACATTAGCTTGTTGACTCTTTTCTTTGATAGAAATCACATTGACATAGTATTGGGAAGGATGGCATTCAGAAATTTGATTTATATTGTTATAGGATGTGGTATTGTAGTTGGCTTGGTTATCACCCTTAGCATTGGAAGAACTTCCTTTCTCATGTTTGGGAAATGGATCTTTCAAAGCCGTATGTGACTCATTTGAGGTATGTCCATCAACACTAATTTCTCTTCTTTCAATCAAATCTTGTATTGCATGTTTGAGTCTTTAAAAATAATTGGTTTTGTGACCTTTCCCTCTATGAAATTCACAATATTCATTATCATTCAACCAAGAAGGCTTCACCCTAGGCTCAAAATCTCTAGTTTCAGGAAGTGCAATGAGTTTCTTTGTGATCAACTTCCTTAATGCAGATTCAAGAGATTCACTCAAAGGAGTAAAAGTTCTTCTACATGGAATAAAGGGTAATCTTGAGGAATTGTTGTTGGTGTTCTTATTTT
Source organism: Thuja plicata (assembly GCA_018584345.1). NCBI lineage: Eukaryota > Viridiplantae > Streptophyta > Pinopsida > Cupressales > Cupressaceae > Thuja > Thuja plicata. The sequence continues at coordinate 1,365,220 of MU225683.1, read as the reverse complement.
CACTTTGATTGCTATGAGTAGGATGAGTAATATTGGATTTGCTTGTGAGATTCAAGAAAGGTTGTGTTGGTTTAACATGTCGATTGTCCACAATCCCATCATTGACAATGTTCTTGTTTTTGTTCCAAAATTTGGACTTGTCATTATTGTTGTTGTTGGAATTTGAATTTGAAGATCCAACATTGTCCTTGGAGTAAATCTTAAGCTCACCCTTTCTAACCATAGCTTCCTCAATTTTGACTCCATTTTCAATGAGCTTGTTAAAGTTTGGAGGACATTGCAATTGTAACCTATAGCTCATTTCTTGAGTAAGGTTATGCACAAAGATATCCATCTTTTCTTATTTAGGAATTATTCATGGATACTTCACAAAAAATTGACACCATCTTTGCAAAAAGGTAAGGAAGGGTTCTCCATTCTTTTGTTGTGCATTGCAAAGATCAAGCATAGTGACTTCATGTTTGATATTATAGGAATAGTGAGTCACAAACTTGTCAATAAGCTCTTTGAAGAACTTGATACCTGGGGGTAGTTTGGAGAACCATTCCATGGCTTGTCCTCCTAAACTTCATGGAAATAGTCACATAAGATATGTGTCATTGTGGGCGACTTCAATACAAGCAGCACAAAACTCATGAATGTGGTCTTGTGCATCCAAATTCCCTTTATATTTATTAAATTTTGGTACCTCAAAATGAGGAGGGAATGGAATCATAGCCAACTTATTATCAAAAGGATAGGGACATATATCATCCAAGGAGTATTTATTGGTTGATGACCTAGTTTGTATGTAATATATTTTTTGTTGAAGCATTTGGATTTGTTTTAGGACGGGATCCAAAGGTGGTGGAGGTCCTTGGGTGTTTTGGAAAGCACTATTTTTCTTGTCTTCCTTTGCTCCATGAGCATGTGTCTCTTGAGAACCACCAAGGTTTTCTTGATCATTTGTGATAGGTGGGTCTGTAAGAGTAGAGACATCAAAATCATTGGGTATTTTTTCTCCTTTTTGCGCAAGCATAAGGAAATACATCTCTTTATCCATGTCTAAAAGTATTTCCATAACATTGTAGAATCTAGTATCTTGCATGGCATCTCTTAACTCTTGATCTATGGGTTCATGATCAGATGTAAAAATTGAAGTTTTCTTAGACCAAGGGTTTTCCTCATTGGTATTGCCTCCTTCCATCTTGTCTATAGGTTCTAGATTAACAGTTTGTTTGAGTTTTTGAGATCGAGTTTGAACCATAAAAGGTGGAAGATGAAATAGATGAAGATGTGATGATAGAAAAGATGGGAGAAATAGATTCAAAAGTGTTGATGTAGATAGGGTAACTTGATAATCTAAGTCAATAGGAGGTATGGATATCACTATGATATGACAAAGGAAAACCAATAGATAGTGACCTAGGTAAGTTTTGATTAAGGATGATAGATCCTGATATGATAAAAACTCACAAAAGCCAAAATCTGATAATCAGGGTAATGGTTCAACACCTAAATGTAGATTTTGAAGATTGAGGAATGATTTGGTGAATTTTGGATGAAAGAAAGATAATGAAAAATGATGAAGATGGTCAAACTGAAGATCAAAGGTCTGATGTGCTTCCAGAATCGTACTAAGGACAAAAATGGGTATCTAAAAAAGTTCTTTTGCAATATTGAGGGTCCGTACAAAGGCTCATTGTTATGTATGCATAGGAAAAAATGTGCAGGAAGATTGGACAAATGCGCAGCAGAAAGTGATCAATGCGCAGGTTCTGATTTTTTGGTTTTTTGATGGTTTTATGGATTTTTTTTGGAAATTTTTATAGTTTTTAGATGATTTTTGGAAAAATGAAAATGCATAAACACACACATGCAAGACAGAAATGATCTAATCTAATTTAATCTAGTATGTATGCACAAACACTCTTACAATTCCTAAGGTTGGGAAGGACAGTATCTGTTGAATCCCCACTTGGATAATAAAATCCAGCCATGCAAATTCACAGTGGACAACCTAGGAACTTGGAGGCACGGGCTCCTCCTTTAGTGCATTCACTTCTCTGGCACACCAAGTTCCAAATTCAATGGGTCATTACTTCCCAAAGAGCTGTTATCAATACTATGAACCGTGAGTAATGCGGGGTGTCTTCACAGGTTGGGCTACCCATTGAACCAGCAAATAGAAGGTTTTTTTGGCCACTAAACAAAAGGTTTTAGTAAGGACATTCGTTCAGGTGGTTGTGATCAAGTCATTTTCCCAATTAAGGGGTCTCTCCCAATCCTTTCAAAGTAAGATTTTAACCTTAACAATGTACGGACTTTAAAGCACCATGTGGGTACTAGAGGAGATTTTGGTTGCCACAACAAATTCACACCTATCCACTGTGAGATTAATCACAATGGCATTTTTTATATACCGATTTGGAGGGGATTGGATTTAGCTTGTTACTGGTTTGGTCATTCCTTGGGGTGAGTACCTTTTTTCCCACCAAAGACCGCCCTCTAAAGATTATAACAGTTTCTCTTACACCCAAGGTCCATGAATGGCGAGGGGAGATGATACATTATTATAATCTAGGAATACAAATTGAGCTATAGAAGCAAGACACAATAGACAGTTTTCTAAACTAAAGAAAACACACAAATTTGAAAAACATGTCATATTTTAAAGCCCAAACGAAGGACGTTATAGTTTATTTTGCAAACCCCAAGGAACCTGCAACTAAATTGCAATATTTTAAGATTAGGGTCTTCAGATTTATGACCTGCAAAATCACCTAAAAACTACAAGAAAAAACAAAAACCTGTCAAGATAGTTAGCCCAAAATAGAATGATAAGAAAATAGGCTTCTACTGGTGCAAAAGATGTATGCGCAGAAACAATAGATGAATGCGTCGAAACAGAGAACCAATGTGCAGAATATGCCAATGCACAGCAACAGTGAATGAACGTGCATCTTAATGGAATGAATGCACAGTTTTAAGAAAAATGCAGCAGAAATGAATGTATGCACAGGTATCAGGGATGAATGCGTAGAAAAATTCTGTAGAATCCTTCACACGAAAAAACTAAAAACAAAATGTCAATTTCATGGGGAGGGCCCCACGGTGGGCGCCAAAAATGTATGCAAAATAGATGTCTACTATGATAGATGAAATACTACTATTAAAAATCTAATAAATCTATCTAAATGCAACCCAATGAAGAGTACAAATTATTAAATGAAGTAAAAACAAGTTTACCTTCACTCACCCATCGTAGCTTGTCTCCATTGTCCTCCTAGCTTTGATTTCTTGGATATGTGAGCTCTCAAATTTCCAATGGAAGCTCCTTGCCCAAGATGTCACCAAAGTGTGGAGATTTGAGTGAATGTATGCAAATGCAACTAATGGATGATGGAATGGTGTAGGAATGCTTGGATGCTTGATGGAATGCTTGGATGCTTGAATTCCTGATTGCTTGAATGATTGACTGCCTAAATGTTTGATGGCTTGAATGCTTGATGGCTTGACTGCTTGAATGCTTGATTTCTTATTAGATCACTATTATCTTACAAAGGGAGAATGAAGCTTCTTTTATAGGATTTTGGAGGGCCCAAGCCTAGGTGGCATGATCCTAGGGTGGAGATTGAAAGGTGGAAGATCCTAGGGTTTCTATTGACTTGGTTGAAGGGGTTGAGAGAAAGGGGGATGTAGTTAGAATGTGAGAGGAAGAATAGGG
>MU225683.1:1336484-1353786 GCA_018584345.1 Thuja plicata | reverse complement strand
CTTCATGGCAGAGCAGAATAAGACTCCACTTATCAGGTATTGGAAATGATGTTACTCAATACTTAGATACTGAATATGTGTTGCCCACAGGAGCACCAACAGTTGAAAAAATGAGAGAGAAGCATGAGCACAATTGCATGATGATAGAGCTTTCTTCCTCACTCTCCGATGCTGAATTTGAAGATGTCAAAACGTGCAAGACTGCAAAGTAGATGTGGGACAAATTGATGCTTGTACATGTTGGTGACAAGAATGTTTTGAGAGCCAAGGTAGAAAGCCTCAGAGGAACGTTTGATGATCTCAAAATGAAATAAGGTGAAAACATCACACAATACAACACAAGAATCAAAGAGGTAGTTAATGCTATCTGAGGAGTTGGAGGTATACTAGAAGAAGATACAGTGGTAAGTAAAATTCTAATAGCCTTACTACCTACTTATGCTATTAGAGTATTTGTCATTCAAGAAATGAGAGCAGTAGCAAATAGCAATGTTACTCTAGATAGTTTGATTGGAAGATTGATTTCATTTGAGATGAATAATTTTGATAATAGTGTCTTACCAAACATAGATTTTGCATTCAAAACTTCTATGAGAATAAGTAAATCAAGTCATAAACACACTATGAGAAAAGATAGTGATAGTGAAAGTGAAGAATATCTTGATGAAATTGAAGCACTTATGGCTAGAAGAATGCAGAGAGGCAAAGCTAAATTACCACTTGTTTTATTTAATTGTAAAGAGATTGGACACTTTGCTGGAAGATGTCCTGACAGAAGAAAAGATGACAGAAGTAATGACAGATCATTTGAAAAGAAGTCTGATAGAGGTTATTATAGAAGCTACTGACAATCAGAAAGAAGAGATTCCCAAGACTACGAGGACAAAGGAAAGAAGGCCAGTTACCTAGAAAAATGCAAAGATGATGATACTGACACTCAATCTAATGAAGACATTGAGATGGTGTTTGTGGCAATGAAAGATGATTTAGATGATGATGAAGAAAGGTATGTAGAAACTGTACTCATATCTAAAGTTAGTAAAAATGATGTCTAGATCATAGATAGTGGCTACACTTACCATATGACCGGTGATAAGAAAAATTTTGAGACTTTTGAATACTATAAAGGTGGTTCAGTAAGAATGGGTAATGACACACCTTGTACAGTTGAAGGTAGAGGAACCATAATGTTAAATAACCAGATAAAATGTGAAAATGCTTATTGGGTAAATGGATTGAATTATAATCTATTGAGTGTTTCTCAGCTAAATAGTTCAGGTCACAGAGTAGCATTTGAAAATAAGAAGGCAAAGATCTTCAATAAATCAGGAAATCTAATTGGTACCGGTGAGCAGACAAAAGGTAACTTATTCTATTTGAATGATACTGACACCACTTGTTTGATTTCTACAAACGAAGACATATGGTTGTGGCACAAAAGATTGTGTCATGTGAATTTTGACAATATTATAAAGATTAGCAAAAAGAGAAATGCCAGAGGCTTACCAACAATGAGCAAGCCCGACAACATCATGTGTAAGAATTATCAAAAAGGTAAGATGACAAAGTCTAGTTTCAAAAGCAAAACCCATACATCTAATGCCATTCTAGAATTAGTCCATACTGATTTATGTGGACCTATGAGGACAAAGATTTATTATCGAGATAAATATTTTATTCTCTTTATTGATGATTACTCTAGAATGATGACAGTCATGTTTCTAAAACATAAATCAGAAGCATTTAAGATGTTTAAATGGTATAAGGCAATTGTTGAGAAACAAAGTGGTAAGGATTTAAAATTCTTAAGGTCAGATAGAGGAGGGGAATTTATTTCATATGAATTCACTAACTCTTGTAATGAGCATGGAATCAGAAGACAGGTCTCTGCACCAAGGACACCACAGCAAAATGGAATTGCTAAAAGAAGGAACAGATCCATAGTTGATTGTGCAAGGACACTGATGATAGAGAAATGCATCACCCAAATCTTCTAGAGAGAAGATATTTACACATTGAACATAGTACAATTGAAGAAAGACACCAAGAAGACACCTTATGAGCTTTGGTATGGATGCACACCCAATGTAAGTTATTTCAAAAAAATTGGCAGTCAATTTTATATCTTAAAAGATTATAGAAATGAAAAAATTGACTCCAAGAGTGATGAAGGAATCTTTCTAGGGTATTCTACCAAGAGCAAGGCTTATAAATGTCTAAATAAAGCCTCTAACAAAATTGTTGAAAGTGCAAATGTAAAGATAGATGAATTTGCAGAGAAGAATGAAAAGGAAAGCACTAAAGAACCAGAGGACTATAATAGGTTTACTTACAATGAGGAACCTGACACTCTACCCGACCAACAATGTAGAGCTCCTGAGCAACAGATCATTACACCCGAGCATCAGGCTATAAATACCGACGATCAGAATATTGCTCAAGATGATGCACAAAGTGATGGAGAGAAAAATGAAGAACACAATGATGATCAAGCTGATAGAAAAAGAGTTGAACCTGTACTTGCAAGATATGTCAGAAAGAATCATCCATAGAACTAGATCATAGGAGATAAAAAGGCTGGTATGAGAATCAGAAGTAAGTCTCTAAATACAAGATGTCTTATTTGTCATTATGAGCCCAAATCTGTCAATGTTGCACTAGATAATGATGAATGGATAAGTGTTATGAATGAAGAGATTGATAAGATAGAGAAAAATAAGACATGGACACTTGTACCGAGACCAGATGACAAGAATGTCATCGGTACAAAATGGATATTCAGGAATAACTGAATGAGAATGGAGAAGTCACCAGAAATAAAGCAAGACTAGTATGCAAGGGGTACGCACAAGAAGAAGGGATTGACTATGGAGAGACCTTTGCACCCATTGCTAGGCTAGAAGGAGTAAGAATATTACTTGCTTATGTTGTATATAAAGGCTTTAAGGTATACCAAATGGATGTCAAGTCTGCATTCCTAAATGGAATACTTGAAGAAGAGGTATACATTGAGCAACCAAAAGGGTTTGTTGATCCAGACAAGAGGAACATGGTATGTGGGCTACACAAAGTCTTGTATGGATTGAAACAAGTACCCCGAGCCTAATATGAAAGACTTCATTCCTATCTTATAAGTATTGGATTTATAAGGACTAGTGAAAACAGTAATCTTTATTTGAAGATATTGATGCTAACATTTTGATTGCTGCGATATTTTTTGATGACATCATATTTGGAGGCAATGATATGCTATGCAAATCATTTGCAAATGAAATGAGAAAAGAGTTTGAGATGTCTATGTTTGGAGAGATCAAGTTCTTTCTTGGTTTGTAGATCATGCAACAAGATGAAGGTATTTTTATTACACAATCCAAGTACATCAAAGAAGTACTGAAAATATTCAAGATGGAAGAGTCCAAACTAGTTGGAACACCGATGGCAACTAGATGTAAGCTGACTAAGGAAGACAAGTCATCAGAGCTAAATCAAACTTTGTACAGATCAATGATTGGAAAACTCATGTAAGTTGTACACACAAGACCAGATATTGCACATGCAGTAGGAATAGTTGCAAGATTTTTTGCTAATCCCAGAGAATCACATATGACTGTTGTGAAAAGAATCCTAAGATATCTGAAGAATGTCGAGGAATATGGATTATGGTATAGAAGAAAAGACAAATTTGAACTTAAGGTCTTTACCGACGCTAATTGGGATGGAAATATTGATGATTGAAAGAGCACAACTGGAGGAGCATTTTTCATCAGTGACAAACTTATCACATGGATCAACAAGAAGCAAGGATGCATCTCTCAGTCTATTGCAGAAGAAAAGTATGTTGTTGTTGCTGCAAATTGCTCAAATATTGCATGGATCAAACAGTTACTGGAAGGTATGCATATGAATATTTTAGAACCAATAATTATCTATTGTGATAATATAAGTGCAATAAACATTTACAAGAATCCAGTCATGCATGCTAAAACAAGTCATATTGCCATCAAGTATCATTATTTAAGAGAAAATGTTCAGGCAAAGGAGGTGACACTTGAGTATGTGCAATAAAAGGAACAATTGGCCAATATCTTCACCAAACCATTGCCCAAGGATTAATTTGAATACTTGAGAAAGAGACTAGGGGTCAGACCCTTGTCTACTAGTCAGTAAGATGACTAGAAGGTTGCATCAGCCTACGTATTATCAGAATATCATTCATGTTGATGCAAGCAGAGAAATGGACTTCAATGATAAATCTATACACAACAAGGTATTTATCCACTCTGAGCACCGGAGTTATTACCAATGGATTGGGAAATTCAAGGAATATATTATGGATAGAAAGGATCCGTTTGACATCACTATCAAATATTTTTTTTAAAAGGTGTTTGTTTGGCATTGTTGTCAAAGGGAGAGAGATATCTCATTATCATACTGATAAAGAGAGAGATTATATCCATTATCATCTTAGGGATAGATTATATCCATCAAAGTATCCAAAGGGAGAGATGTAACAAGAAAGGGAGAGTACACACAAAGGAAGAAAATTACTAACAAGAGACATCACAAGAAAGGAGAACAGTCAAAGGGAGAGAGTTTCACACAGAAGGACAACACATCACATCAGAGAAAGAAAAATTCTACATCTATCCAGTGAAGGGATTGAAGACAGACATAAAGCTGCAAGAATCAAATCAAAGCTATTTGAGCTTACCGATAGCCAGACATTTGTAATAGTTACATTAGTAAAGCTTGATGAAACTATATATTTCATATTGTATTAGTAATAGTATAGTATGATAATGTAGTATGTTGCCATCAATGCCAAAGGGAGAGATTGATGACATGTAACTGATCGAATGTTTGAAGATGTTAAGTTGATGATCATGCAAGTCATTAAATCAGTTAATGTATTGTATTATCATTGATGTCAACTTAATATAATCTGTATGGTCATGGAAATACTGCCAAAGACTTCAAAGAACCAATGAATCAAAGGCCATGCTATCAGTAATGCATATAAGTCAAGTATTCACTAAGTGACTTTATACACCGATGGAGTGCACACCGACGGACAGAGTAAAAGAGCAAAATCACAGTGTTACCCGACGAGCTAATGCACAACATTACCGACGAGAAAAGTTACAGTGTTGCCTGACAAGAAAAGAATAGAGTAACCGGACGGAAATAATTTTAGTGTTGCTCGATAGAAAAGACAAGGACGGAGATCCCGATGACAACTGAAGTCACATCGACGGAACAATCAGTTATCACTGATGACTAACTGAAGTGTTGACTGACAGAATAGAGAGTTTAGAAAATGACAAAATGCTTAGCTGTCAAGAGCTATAAATAGACTTAACAGATACTTATCATTGTTTTAATCATCCAGATAAAGCCGGAGATAAGTAATTAATTTAAAGCTGATTTTTCCAGTTGGCAAGAAGATCTCTTTGAGATAAAACACGAGTTTGCTTTAAATTTATTGGTAAGAATTGTGGATCACGCCAAGAATCAAGAAAGGCAAGGAAAGGTAAATCATGTCTATATAGAGACAAACCCAATTCATTACGAATGGGTGTGTGGGGAGAAAAAGAGAAGAGGAAATATGCAAAAGAAAATTTGAAGGAGAAGAAGTCTTCATTCAGTCCTGATCAACAAGCTGAGGAAAGAGCTAGATTCTGCAGACACCGACGAATAGTGAGACAACATCACAGAGCATAACAGTGTGGAGCAAAGGTATAGAACTGATTATATTGATCAGAGAGGTAATGGACTTACAATAGATCTGAAAATCTTCAATTGAGTTGTATGTATGAACAGATCATTAGTGTTTCAGTTTAACCATTGAAGCATCAAGTCTCTTAATCGAGCAAGACTTAAAAGTCTTTTACAATTGAGATACATCCCAAGGAGTATCAAAAAGTTTGATCATAAAAGTAGCATTGGATATGCCTGATACCTATTGACAGGCCAAGTGAGTGTTTGATCAAGCATGGTTGCATTAGATGCCAGATACTAGGTGACAAACTATCTTTTAAATCTTCTAACAAGGTCACACCTAACAGTGTGTTTGTAACCTTTAATAGGGTTGGCTCCTAACAGAGCTCACTTTAGAAGAGTGAAAACTTGGGGTACCGATCCCAGTGGTTTTTCCCTTAACAGGGTTTCCACATTAAAAATCTATGTGTTATGTATTTATGTTTTATTACTTTACTGTTTTACATTTCACATATGCAATTCTGGATTGATCGGTATACTCTGCATATTTACTGTGTTTCAGTAAATAGTTAACTAGTTATTGGTAATCATACAGAAGAGAGATTTACAAAGCAATCTGACAAGTAGAAAATTGATATAATTATTTCAAGGCATTCATCTTGTAGGACAGAAGATAAATTGAGACATAATATGTGGTTATAAGTTTTAAGGGTTGATTTAAGGATTAATTTTTAAGGCGACTGATTCACCCCCGCCCCCCTCTTAGTTATTAATAACAGAAACATTGTGGAGGATTAATTGGACACTTTTGAATTGATAAGATAGTGGCTTTGGTGAGTGAGAATTATTTTTGACCCCATATTCATATGGATGTAAGGAAATTTATTCAAAATTGTAAAATTTGTCAAGTTTCTAAGTGAACTAGTCATAATACAGGATTGTATACACCATTGGCACTGCCAACTAGACCATGGGGAGATGTTAGTATGGATTTTATGCTTGGATTATTGAAGAACTCAAGAGGAAATGATTCTATATTTAAGGTAGTAGACATATTTTTGAAGATGGATCATTGCATACCTTGTAAGAAGACAACAGATGCAGTACATGTAGTAGATTTATTTTTGAGAGAAGTTGTGAGATTGCACGGGTTACCTAAGAGTATAGTTTCAAATAGAGATAGTAAGTTTGTTGGTTATTTTTGGAGGACACTTTGGAAGAAGATGAATACTGAATTGAAGTTTAGTTCTACATTTCATCCATAGATTGATGGACAAATTGAGGTACTGAACAAAAGTTTGGGAAATTTACAGAGATGTTTGATTGGAGAAAAGATGGGGAATTAGGTTTTAGTTCTCGTACAAGCAGAGTTTGCATATAATAATTTAGTGAATAGGAGGACAGGGAATACATCATTTGAGATAGTTACTAGCATGAATTTGAAGGGAGTATCAAAATTGACGGATATCAGTGATGAAGTCAAGGGTAGTGCAGAAGCAGAAGAATTTGCAGAACACATGAATAGATTACACAATCAGGTCAAACAAGATTTGGAAGATATGAACTAGAAGTATAAGGAGAGAGCTGATATAAAAAGGAGACCTAAGGAATTTGAAGTAGGAGATGAGGTAATGGTTTATTTGAAGAAGGGTATATTTCCAATTGGAACATATGACAAGCTAAAGATGAGGAAGTTTTGACTGTGTAAAATCTGTAAGAAAATTTATTGAGGAAATGCATATGAAGTGGATTTAGCAGAGGATGTGAATATATCATCTATATTTAATGTTTCATATCTATATGAGTATCATGAATCAGATTTTTGTGAAAGGGACGAATCAATTTTTTATTAAGAGAATACAAAGAAGCAGATAGAGGAAATAGAGAATATTTTGGACTGAGGTTGACCATCTTGGTTTTCCTTTAGCCCTAGTAAATTCAAAGGCTTAATTTTCAAATAACCCCAAGTTTTTGATACAGAAGGATCTTAGATCTTGGCAATCTTGCATCAACCAAAAATATTTTGTTTTGAGTTTTCCAACTTGTATGTTGTTGAGTTTCTTTCAGCATTCTTTTAGTTCAAATTAGTTGTTGTTGTGCACCTCATGGAGTGTTTGTGGCATCATATTTTACCTCCACCTAGGTTTGCATCCCGATTGGTTTCTTTGTGTTCGAGTTATCTTGGATTTCTGGCAGGACATCACTATTCTTCATGTTTCACGACTAGTTTGTATTTTCTAATCTCGTGAAAGATTTTCTCGATAAGCAAATCTTTGTGGAACATATCTCAATGATCTTATGTGCATGGCTAACCTACTTGTGGGTTCATTCATCATGAGATATAGCATAGCTTTGGTAGCTAGATCTTATAGCATGAGATTGAGATAGATAGTATAGAAATATAACATCTAAAAGGTTCTAGAACAGGCTCGTATGCCTGGAACATAAGACTGCATGTTGCAAATCCTTTGTACTTGATTTTTGGATGATAATAATAAGGCAGATCTCGCATATCTTTCCATGATTTGTGTTGTTTCTGTTGTGTGACTCTTTCTGAAAGGATTGGACTAACTTCTTTGAGTTTCATCATGTCCTTGTCTGCACCATTAGCCATCTTACCAAAATTAGAGGGTTTGACATCATGTAGCCCATGTAGGCTCTCTAGAATTAGTTGTAGAACCTTCTTTAGTATGTCATTATTATAGGTTGATAAAGGATCTATTATTCTTATGATCTCATTGTGACAAGAAATAACTACAAGTCTCACCTCTTCATAAGTATGTTCCATAAACTTGTGTTGGACCAAAGAGAGAATTGAGGGTTCTGTAGCCCAATTTAGAAGCCTCTAATATGGCTGGTGTACTTTTGACAAATATGAGTCTAGTTCCTCTAACATAGAGAGACCGTCATCAGGAAAGCTCATGAACTCCAATTTTAATTTAATTACATAGAGCCAATTTCCTATTTCCTTTTCTTTTTGCAAGCCCCTTAGTTTATAACCATTAAATGTGTCATTAAATTCTTTTGAGAAAAAATCACTTTTATGATCTTCCCTTGTCTTCATATTTCTTTTTGGTCCCTTTAAGATGGAAGGATACACCTGCTCTGGTACCATAGTAATATGTTGCCCTATCCTAGTTTAATTGTCTTTATTTTCTTGTCCAATATGTGTAATTTTGTCAAACAATTTAGATGAAAATGATTTAATGAAGAGTTTCATATTTGCATTCAATGACACTGTCAGTTTGATTTTGCCATGTTTTTAGAACATAGATATATTCATGCATTTAAAATTCATACAACCCCAACTTAATTCTTGACTTAACTCTTCATGGATTGTAAATAGAAGAAGTTAACAATATTTGTGCTAACCTTAATTTTAACCAAATAGGAATTCAAATGCACATATGCATCAACAACTTATTAGCTGCAATTCATGCTTGAAAATAGCAATCGTTACACTATACTTTTTTATTCTTACCTAGAATTGTAAATGACGTGGAGAATACAATCACCACTAACCATGTTCAAAATTATTAAGGCATTCCAATGTAATACATTTGTTTTAAAATTGAGACTCCCTAGATGACTGGCAACATAGATACCCGATAATTTTCATTATTCATGGAGTTATCAATTCTCTAGTTTGGATAGGAATTCTCCACCTTGGCTCCCATTCTATTCTTAGTTACACTAATACCTATAATTAATTCTTCTTCACATCAACCCTTATATATATATATATATATATATATATATATATATATATATATATATCTTNATATATATATATATATATATATATATATATATATATATATATATATATCTTAAAATGACTAGACAGATGATGTTGCTTGGCTCAAAATCCAATATTATGTGTATCCCAAAATCCAAAATTAAGTTTATGTTTTACTGTGAACTCCACGCTAAATAAGAAATATCAATTCGACGGGCTACGTATAAATTTTTTTTACCCTCTTACATGCTAGGAAGTATTCATGATAGTGACGATTTGATGGATATAAACCTTCAACCTCAAATTTTATCTTTCCCTTCATTCAAACTGTTTCACTTACCTTGGCCATGGACAATGAATTGTCTCTCAGAATATGAATCGAACTTACTTCTTGTGGAATGGATAGAGCAAGTTAATTCCTCTTTGAGATATTTCACTATTTAGTTCACCAGAGTTTCAAACTCGTTAAGGCCCCGTTTGGTTGAGAAATTAGAATTTGAATCAAAATTTGATTATCTCAAAATAAAGTTTTGAAATTCTAGTTTTGTGTATTCGAAAGATAGTTTAGACCATTTGATTGACCCAAAAGATGACTGAGATAATCTATCTTCTGTGTTTGGTTCACAAATGTAGAGGTGAGCGTGGTTGGGATTACAGGATTGAGCAGGATAGGAAAGTCCACACTAGCGTCAGCCCTTTGCCATCATGATCAAATCAAAGGTAGCAATAGCTTTATCCTTAACCCATTTCTTACCATATAAATCTAGCAACTCATATTTCTGAATTCTCTATTACCTATTACCTAGGTTCACTGTGCCCTGTTCGCTATTTCCATGATTTTGGTTATTTTTCCTTGTAATTTTGAACAAAATGAATATGCTTAGTTTGGGTGGGAGGATAAGATTTAATCTTTCTCATGGTTTGCAGAAAGCTTTAGGAAGATAATTTATATTCCCGCTTCAAAAAGTCCAAATATCCTGGGTATCCTGACGGACATGTGGGAACGCATTGCTGGTTTCCCTAAATCTAGTTTCAGTAACTATGAGGCAGCACACAGCCAATTACAATGTTATATAGACTCCAGCATAAATCAACCAACCCTGATAGTATTGTATGATGTTTGTTCTTAGTCCGACCTTCAAAAATTGTTATTTAAAGGTGAGCATTACAAGACATTAGCAACAAGAAGAGATGAAAGAGTTATCCGACAAGGTGAGCCAGAAGCGCTCCTTTACCTGTTGTCATTATTGCAAGAGAAGGATTCCTTGTCACTCTTCTTCCACTGTGCCTTTGGCAAGCCTAACATTCCGACTACACGTGATAGAGATTTGGTCATAAACGTAATCGGCCACTCTTCAAATCTAGCTGAATTTTTTGTGCTTCATTTTCAATCTGACAATGTATAAAATTGTATTCTTGTATGAACGATTTATTCATGTACAGGTACAGGAAGAGTGTAAAGGATTACCTTTGGCTCTTCAAGTAATTCAGGTTCACAAAAATTCAAAATCTAGAAGATGATTTCAAATTCTACTTATTGGGTGGGAAGATAATGTCGTCTATTTTAATATCTGAACTTGTATTTTCTCTCTTTTATTGTGGTATTTTGAGAACTTGTTATTTTGAGTGGGTCTGGTGGGCCTGAGACCTGACCTTTGGCTCTGTAAATGTTGAATTTTCTTGAATAAATTTTTAACCCCTCCATTATTCAAAAAAAATATAAATCATGATTATTTCAACAAATATGATTTTGTAAGAAATTGTGAGCACAAAGATACAATTCTTCATCATAAAATCTAACATTTTTTTAATTTTAAATGATAGTTAAGGTTTTTGTATACTCTTTTTATTTTCTTTTAATTTATAAAAACTATCAAAATATATCAATCTTGACATATTATATTATTTATTTAAATTATTTTACTCTAGACTTATCTAATAAATACATCTATCTACTATCATACTTATAAATTTTATTTTATATACTTTGTGTTATTTGATTTTACATCATTATTTGTTTTGTATTTATTTATTTACTCGTCTTATATTTTTTTGTTAGGCATGTGGCAATCCATCCCTTATTTCATTTTAATTACATTTCTAAATATAAAGAAGATCCACTAGCATTTCTAAAAATAACATTTATATTTAGTATTTCACCAACTTTATATATATAACATATATTGTTTTATTATTTTATATAAAACATATTTAAAAAATATATATAAATATTTTAGAATTAATAATACCTTAAAATATGTATGAATAATATACATTAAAATGCATCATTCTTCAATATTACTCTTAATTGCAAATTTCATTTCTTTATAATAAATACATATTGAAAAAATACAATGTTTGAAACTACTTTTAATAATTCAATTCAATTCTTACATATTTAAATTTATAACAAAATAATATTAATGATACAATTATAATTATTTTTAAAAACTCAATTTCTAAATATAAAATGTCTTCAAATGATATATTTTGAAAAATTATTCGAGTATTTAAGATAAACTTTATCTGTACGTATTGAAAAACACAATGTTTTTCAGGACTCTTGAAACTCGCTTAAGCAACAGAGTGTCTGCCATAAGACAAGAACTTTGTACATGTCACCTACCAACTAAAAGACATACCAAAGAAACATACACCCATTGATTAACTCACTTTTTTAGCACCCAAAAATTAACCAATAGGAAACAATAAACTCCCTAATTGCAGTTCTTTGATGGAGGCTGTAAAAACATTATAAAATTAATTACCTACTAATGCTTCCTTTAGAAATGTGCTTCTTACACATCCTTCAAATTTGGTGAGGTTGCCTTGCTCAAGTTTTGGGCCATTTTTCGATAAATGCAGCATAAACCACTGAAGTGTGAGCCTTGAACTTAGCAACATTGTAACGTAATGCAGGGCCTCATAAAATTTATCATTTAATTTAGTACAGTTTGGAAGGGCTAGATCTACTACTAGCATTTCTTTGTCTCAGAAATCCCAAAAAAATATACATGTTAACAGAGAGAGTATAAATAGTTCCCCTGACCCTATGCTGATATCTCGTACGCCAATGAGGTAGGATGATTGGGTTGTGCCCTACAAAACTATCTCACCTTCTCTAGGGGAAGATACTCAGTAGTGGCTATAGCCAACTTCGTGCGTGAGGTACGAAATGATGTCGGATTTTGACGATTTTTTTTTAGTTGTTTTCGTATGTGTCTTAACTACTTAAAGCTAAGGTTTCAGCTTCTGGCCAATAACGATGCACTCTACAGGAAACGTTATGCGCGGAAGGGTCAAAAAGTGGTCCAAAATCAGTGTTCACTGATACTTGACCCCCATTGCACAAATAATTACTCACTCAAATCACCAGTAGTTGTCCACAAATCTCCTGTAGTGCTTCACAAATCTCCAGGAGTGGTGCACAAATGAGCCAATCATGGGTCAAAAAGGCTAAAAAAATGACCAACTATTGATATATAAATGATCCACTACTAATGACTATGTTGCGTAAAAGTGAGTGAACCACTATCAAACCTCGATTCACTACTGGGACCTTTCCCCTATTTATTCAATTCCAATTTATATATTCAACTTTTATTTTCCACTTTGAATTCTAAATTATGTATGAAACTTTCTATTAAATTCTCTTCATGCAAGCATTTATATGGGGATTGTTTTTCCATCTATCTTATATATTGTTCAAGATGTAGAACCATACCCTACCCAGTATATATATTATAAACTTTATCATCCGCTGTAGAATACACACCTTGACTAGTTGACTAACATATAGATATAATCTATCATACACAAATTTTTATGTTTCTCTAGTCTAATTTTCAAACATTTCAGGAAATGAAAACATTTTGATCAGTGGCCAGACATAATGTTTAGTAATAAGCACTTTCGTAGTTCCTAAAATTTTCTGTATAGATCACTTTTGCACCCCTGGCTACGGGGCAACTAGAATGCACCCGTTAGTAGTGTTTTTTTCCTTGGTCTTTTATGTTTTATACACTCTAGCGGTGCATTCTGGTTGCACCATAGACGGCGCCCACTTTTGCAGGCATTGCTGACACAATTTAAAGTGTCGTTCCTGAGTGCAGCAGAAGCCTAGGGAACAAGTGGAGCATTCACTCGCACAAGTAGTACATGTATTTTAAAACTAGTGAAATATTGAAAACCAATTCTATATGTAATGAAACAGACAATTCATTCTGAAGAAATAACAAATTGACAGTTTCATTCTTCAATACTCTGAGGTAACCTGTAAGCTTGGGTGAATAAGAAAAACATATTTACAACTGACAGAAAGAAATCTATTATTGAATTAGGCCCCTCAGAAACAACCCCCTTAAAGAAGGCTAAAAATAACAAGCCAAGCTCAGGGAATATGTCACCGGGTGTCTGCAAGATCACACTTTTTCTTCTATGTGCTACACAAAACTTCTTTCATATTTGATAGATAAAAATATTAAGCAGTTTCTCCCTTTAATACAAGAATGCAATGTACGAGTGCATTCTGCAATCTCTCCTTCAATGTCAGCCAAAAATCAGACTCCTCAAAGCTATCCCATAGGTATTAATCTCATTAGTTTCCACAAAGGTCTAATTTAGACTATGTGACATGTGAGTTCACGGGGATTCAAAGCCAAAAACTCTGAACACACCTGCATAACACCCAACAGCCCTCAGATAAAAACGTTTGCTAATAATGCAAAGAATACAACTAAGAAACAAATTGACCAAGAAAGATCTCCATATTCTAGTGTACTACCAATTTTGAAAGAAATAAAATTAAAAGTAATGAATATCGAGAGATCATTGTGTACCAATATTTGTATTTGTTAGTACTAACCTTCATCTGCTTGATATTTATTTTTATCATCTCCTGCAAATGCCAAAAGATTGTGCTTTGGATTCCACTCAACGCTATTCATGGCTGCTCGACAGGGTATTTGATGCACTGTCCGTCCAGTCTGAACGTCAGCCTACAGCAAAAGGTATAAATTCTTGCTGATTAGTTTAAGGCAATTCAACATTGAAAAGGTCAGATGTCAACATGCATCAAACAAAATTTTAACATTATAGTAGAGAATACGACATACTATATCAATAAAGAGATCTTCACTGGCTGAAGCTATGTATTGCCCATCGTGATTAAAGCTAATTGTCCTCACTGGCCACCTGGAGAAAGCCTCAAATTACTTAAATAATTACGTTCATGCACGTGATGTGAAGCCATGGAATTAAATAATTGAAACTAGAAATGATAATGATTTTTCATTTTCAATATTGAAAAAGTTTTAAGGTCAGTTAAAAACAAAAAAATACTACTCAAGAGAGCAGCTTATGCCACTTGCATTATATTTTTTGAAATTGCCTCTGCAATCATTTATTATATTTATAAATAACATACTCCAGCTTAGTAAAGGTCCGCACACACAACATCTCAGAAAGATCCCATAGGCTGACAAGAGCATCTGCACTTCCAACTGCAAAGTACCTGTCCGAATCAAAGTAAAGTTATAAAACTAAATGCTGGGATTGAATATATGCAACAAACAATCAAATCCCAGTCTTTCCTTGTCTCTAGCCTATATTTCAAGGTTGAATTCAACATTTGCGAATTGCGACCATTCATCCATATATGTTGTCAATCAGTCTCCTCCAAAAAAATTCTGAATTGCAGAAAAAGACATATTATTTGAGAATGAAAACTAAAATAAATAACAAAACTGTATGATGAAGCAATTACTTTATGAACAAATCTCCATGGATTGAGGGCATATTCAATGCAATTCACAAAATGCATGGGACTGTAAACATTAATTTCATAATTAAAAAAGTTACAATGAAAAAGATCATGAATATATAGCTAACAAGCCAAACAAAACTAAGGTGCTTTTTGGTGAATAGCCATAGGACTCGTAAGAAATAAAACAATATACTTGGATAAGATTGTCATGGTCACCTCAAGGTTGTTGATCCATGAAATGGAACACGTTTTGTTGCTACTATTGCTCAAAAGTACTTTATAACGAAAATTGAAAACTACATGCTTTAATAAAAATAACAAAACATGCTGCTAAATGCAATTACGATTTTTATTTGCTAATTTCAATACCATATCATCACCCAATGGGGAACCTCCCCACAACTATAACTTTATCAACCAAGATTTCTATAGGACAGATGAGTCTGTTCTCACCACTCACCAGCTCAGAATAGAAATGGCAAATTATATTAAACAATATCAGCATATATGCAAACCTCATAATGAGCGACACGTAATGACTCTCAAAACACATTTGCTGATGAGCATAATAATTGTGGTAATAAAATTGTTGAGCAACATGGACTATTCATGAACCAATGCTAAAATTAATAATCTAATCTTTCCAGTTTCCTGATCTCATATCAATCCAGCAAGTCTTGCACTTCCCTCCCAATAGGGAGTTTACAGCTATTGGGACCGCTTTTCTCCACTCTAGAGTCCACTTGCCTGCAACTCACTTCTGTGACTTCAGCTTCCCACATAACTCTTTTGCTAAATTCATTAATTATCTCCCACTTCTTTCATGGGAAACAACACAAAAAAGTTTCCATCTTTGGAGAATCTGTAACTGTTTTTTCTCGCATCAGGCATTGACCTGTTATACTGCTAGTGTCTTCCCCGCAACATGTGGTGTGCATCCATGCCCAACACATCACACATTCCTCAACCTAGTAATTTTCAGTATGGAAATTTACACTGCATAGCTCAATAACCACTTTGCAACCATTTGACCTTATACAGTTTCAAGCGTGGATAAAATTACAATCCAAATTTCTTCACCATCTCTGTGAAACCAAATTATCACTACTACCACCATTAATAATCAACTTGCAGTACTTCCTCTACACTTGGATTTGAAATATGGTCCCTCTTTCATGGTCCTTCCTCATTCTTTTGTAATGTCCCCTTTTGTAAATGTCATAAGTTTTGCCCCTAAATCACAAATTCCAAGTAGAGCAAGAAGTGGAATAGAATTAGTAACATCATGTACCTGGTTGAGATCCTGCAACACGTTAGGAAATCATTGAAACATAATCCACAAAATAGATCTTCCTTATTAGAGACATTAAAAGCATAGATCTTTCCTACTAGGGTTAGGAACATCAATTTAATCATAAGATATATTTAATTTATTGATGGAGTTTAACCATAGCATATATATATATATAAGTTGCCGGTTCAGATTCCGGTTCGTATGCGGGTTCGAGATTCGGGTTCGACATTCGTTCAAAAAAATTTCGTTTTGGGTTCGTTCGTACAAGAAATTTTTATTTTTTAAAATATATATATATATATATGTAAACATATGCAGCAGCAAATAAGTTCATACATGACCATGCTAATAATAAAGCAACATAGCAAAATAGACCACCACATATATTGTTGTTTTAGTTCAAATGACATAACAAAATGCCAATATACACCACCATATCAATGTTTCGGTTCAAAAACAATAATGCCAATATTAATAATCACTGTATCAGTCATCAGTGATCAAAATATCATCAAAAACCATCAAAAAACTCTTCATCATTCTGCTGTTGCTGATTAGGCAGCAGATTAGAAGCACAAACAGTGTTACTAGCATTAGTACTAGTAGTGTCAGGCCCAGCCTCAAGATCAGCCTCAACATCACTACGTAGCTCGCAATCAACACCATCAATTGTAAGTGCATCAAAGTGGCCTTCCAACTCCGCAGACTCTGGTTCAACATCCCAATGTTGTGCCTCCCCTATTTTGTAACTATTGTCTTTGTGTGATGTGAGCCTCAAGTTTGAATG
>MU225683.1:1312092-1327575 GCA_018584345.1 Thuja plicata | reverse complement strand
TTATTTATTCAATCTGCAGTTAATCGATATTAACATATTTATATATATCTATTATTATATCAGTAATAATATATATATTGTGATTATATATATCTCATATATTGAGGTTATATAAGAAAAATTAAAAGTCACGTATTCTGATCTAAACTTAACAGTAGGCATTCTATTTAGCATGTACACTGTTGGTTCCCAAAACCACAGATTGGAAATCCAAGAGATTTGCCAATTCTCCTATAAGATTGCTTCAATCAGTCTAGGCCAACGAACGGGAATAATATAATTCCCCTGCACTTCAGGCTTCGCTAAACCTAGGTGGTAAACCCTTACCCCAAACACAAAGGTGTTTTTCTATAGTGAATTTAAACTTCCTTGATCTCTTAGGATGGCAAATGTTCCTTGAGGTTAATCAGAATAAGAATATTTAATTCTTATTTGGTGCGTGAATATTATGAATGCTTATAAATGCTTTGTAACTGAAATTGAATTTGTGTATAAGGAAAATGCTTTGGGTATGAGATAATATACTTCGCAAGGATGAAATGAAAGAACTTCAATGCTCATACAACTGTAAAAAACCTTCTTTGAGGAAATACTCAGGCCAGTCCCTTATCCAACTAATTGGGTGGAATGTAGTCAAGTTTTGTTTGAACCCTCATGTACACTCTACAATTCAACTTTAGATTACCTCTCCCATGACATCAAGGATAAATTGGTCATAATATTTATTTTAGTCTAAATGAATTTAATTCCTTGGCAGGAAACCAATTAGACAAGGAATTGTATAGATGAGAGATTTGTATACAACCCTTAATACTCAAAAACCAATATTTAAAACTTCAATTCTCCAACATCTAACAGTAAAGAGGAAATTCTTGAAACTGAAAATGCAAAGGACAAATCCAATAAAAAAACAATTAACTTACTTTTTCAATCTTGGACAAGAAACAAATTTTCTTTGTATTAAACAAAAAAGTGAATACAATTGATTTACATTTTAGTTGCAGTTATTAGAATATTTAGTATGTTTCTTTTAATGCTCAAGTTTATCCTTTAAGATCGTATCCGATCTTATCAGCAGTTTCATATTGGAGACTTGCTATTTTGTAAATATCCTTTGTATTATTTATGAGTGTGTCGCACATTGTGAATATCAATCAATGCATTAAAATCTATCTGCTCTTGCATCTACTATTTTATGGTATCAAAGCCAATACTTCAAATTTTTTCGAACTAATTTCCGGAGATCGGTTTTGTTTATTCCCACATTGTGGGATCTATTGTTGCTCACGTCTAGGGTTGGTGAGTTTTTTCTCTCTCCAAATCGCGACCTGCAAATCGCATATGTGGTTTGTCACATGCATTGGTTTATTTCATCATTTATTCTGCAAATCGCAACCAGTTTCAGCCCTGTCCAGCCATGATTTTTCCCTGCATACACGACTGTAAGTTAGCTTGTTTTTGCAGACGGGTTTCTTCGGATTTTTTGACGGATTTTTGCAGATTTTTTTTGAACGGGATTTTCAGTTTTTGTGCCCTACACGAAAATTCCTTGCTACATTTTTTTTTCCTTGACACGTCTATAGGTTTTAAAACCTTCTGCTGGTGGCATACGGCTCCAACCCAGCCCAAAATCTGCATTTTCTCTGCAAATCCGCCATTATTTTTGGGGGTTTTTTTCAGCCATGGCCGTTTTCTTTCGAAAACCCTAATTTTCAAGCTCAGAAAAATTTTCTGACAACAGATTCTTGGTGGGTTTTTCGAGAGTTGAACTGGGTTGGTGTTAGATTTTTCAAGGTGCATCGTTTTCCATGCCTCAATTTTTGAGCCAGCAGATTTGAATTTTAACTTCAGATTCCTTCTGGGTTTTTTGTCAACATTTCTGGGTATCTATCGAATTTTTCTGGGTCAGCCAGAAATTTGTCGTGAAATTTGTGCCTGTTGAACTTCATTCTTGAAGTGTGTACCTGATTCTATCTAACGCCGTTCAGTTTTTCTGTTGTTTTCTGTGTATTGGAAAACGTGTAAATGGCATCTTTGACCAACTTGATGTTGGAGGGCAGTCAGCGATTTAATGGCAGCAATTATAATACCTGGAAGCAGCGTACGTTGATCATATTTGAGTAGCGTCGCCTCGATACACTGGTTTTGGGCACAAAAACTCGTCCTACCACAGTTGGAGCTGATCAGGACAAGTTTGATGATCGTAGTTGAGAATTTGTCATGCTTCTTAAGCTGTCTGTTACAGATGACCAGTTGCCTCAAATTCCCTTAGGGAAGACAACCTCTGACATTTGGAAGCACCTGAAGGAGCTACATGAGACCTTGAAGGAGCTACATGAGACCTCTGATAAAAGCCGGGCATTCTTCTTGAAGAATCAATTGTTCTCCATCATGATGGATGAAAGTATGTCTTTACAGGAGCATCTCATGAAGACTAAGGACATTCGAGATCAGCTTGAGGCTATTGGTCGAAAAATGGAGGAAGAAGATATGGTAGTCATCACTCTAAAGAGTCTACCACAATCCTACGAGCACTTTGTTGAGACTCTCAACATTACGTCTACGAACGTTGATTTGAAGTTTCCTGACTTATGCAACAAACCCCTACAACAGGATCATTGGAAATAGCAATTTGGTAACTATGCTCTCTCGTCCTCTTCAAAACAAGCCTTTGCAGCTAAATTTCAGCCATCTCAGTCATCCCAACAGGGGGATTCACATCAACCTTCGGGCAGTCCTCAGCAAAAGAATGTGCAGTGTCACTATTGTCGCAAGTATGGCCATATGAAGAAAGATTGTCGTTAGAGAATTGCTTCTGAACAGAAAAAGCAGGGAGGGTCACATCAGCAGGCGAATGTTGTTGAACATTCTGAACAGAAGGAATCTACCTTTTACGCCTTTATGGCTCAAAGGTCTTCAGATCTAGCTAGGTCTTCTACTTGGTACATTGACTCTGTTCCTTCACGTCACTTTTCTCATCGACGTGACTGGTTTACAGATTTTTCTCCTTTCAGTGATTCAGTTGTGTTTGGCGAAGGTGAGGAGTACAAATTGTTGGTAGAGGAAATGTTCAGATACAGTCTGGTGGGAGGAATCTCATCTTCCTCAATGTGTGCTATGTTCCTGATATGGAACTCAATCTGCTTTGTATGAGTTAGATCATGACGAATTCTCCTCAGTTTGATGTGGTGTTCAGTGCTCACAAATGTTCCATTATTGATCGAGAGACTCGCCTTACTGTTGCTGCTGGTCTAGAGGATCATGGCCTATATCGGCTCATTAACACTGGTGATTCTCCTGAGGTAGCTATGGCAGCTCGTGTTTCATCTCTTAGCACTTTGTGGCATCAGCGATATGGACATCTCAACATCCAGTATCTCTCTCAGCTGTCTCAGGAGGGACTTGTTTCTGGCCTACCCGATATTCAGACTCAGCATCTTGGAGTATGTGGAGCCTGTCAAGCTAGCAAACAACATCGGACTCCCTTCAATGATGGAGATTCTTGGCGTGCGTCTAAGGTACTTCAATTACTTCATGCTGATATTTGTGGTCCTATGAATACATCTTCAATTACTGGTTGCAAATATTTTTTGCTTATTGTTGATGATTTTAGTAGAAAGATGTGGGTATACTTTCTTAGACAAAAAACAGATGTATTTAGTATCTTTCCGAAGTTTAAGTCTTTGGTTGAAAAAGAGTCTGGTTGTAGTATTATTTCTCTTAGGACAAGACAATGGTGGGGAATTTTGTTCTACTGCATTCTCTGACTTCTGTGCTACTCATGGCATCAAACGCCAATTCAGTACACCCCACACTCCTCAGCAAAACAGTGTTGTTGAACGTCGGGATCGTACGATTGTTGAGATGGCTCATTCTATGTTACAACACAGGAGTGTTCCTAATAAGTATTGGGCAGAAGCAGTGTTTACTGCTGTCTACCTCCTTAATCATTCTCCTACTCAGGCTGTTAAGGGAAAGACTCCAGAAGAAGTTTGGTTTGGTCGTAAGCCCAGGATCAGCCACTTGAAGATTTTTGGCTCTCTTGCATATGTCTGGATTCCCGATGCTAAGCGCTCGAAGTTGGATTCCAAAAGTCAGAAGCTCATGATGACAGGGTAAAGTGACAACCATAAGGCCTACAAACTGATAGATGTAAACACTGATAGTCTTATCTTCAGTCGTGAAGTTTTTGATGAAAATAGAGGACCTTTTTTGTCTTCTTCTAAGCAGTGTTCTGAGGGATCAGCCTCACAGTGTTCCTCTTCCTTTAGCTCCCCTTGATGGGAGGGATGATGCCCAACATGAGGCTCATGTTGCTGATCCTGTTGAGGCTCCGGGACATAATCCTCTTCCTGCTCCTGTTGCTCTTGTTGCTGCTCCTGAACCTCTTCCAGCTCCTCCAGATGTTGGCTCCTCTACTCTCTGACCTAAATGGTGGGCTAAAACTATTGGTGATCTCAAGGATAATGAGCTCATTGAGTGTAGAGCTTCCAGAAATAAGAGCAAACAACAGCCTACATTTAATTTTGCTCTTATGGCTAATATTCATAATCTCTATGAGCCCCAGACTTATTCTGAGGCTAGAGGTATCCCTAAGTGGGAACAAGCTATGGAAGCTGAGTTCCAAAGTCTTCAAAAGAATCACACTTGGGCCCTTTCTGATCTTCCTTCAGGGAAGAAGCCCATTAGCTGCAAATGGGTGTACAAGGTGAAATACAAAGTTGATGGAACCTTAGACAAATATAAGGCTCGTCTTGTTGCACATGGCTTCTCATAGAGGGAAGGCATTGACTATGAGGAGACCTTTGCTCCTACAGCAAAAATGAGTACCATACAGCTTGTCCTTGCCTTAGCAGCCCAGTTTGATTGGAAAGTCCATCAGATGGACGTTAAGAGTGCTTTTTTGAATGGTGACTTACAGGAAGAGATCTACATGACGCAACCTCCAAGATTTAAGGTTGTTGGTCAGGAACACAAGGTCTGTAGACTAGTCAAAGCTCTCTATGGTCTGAAACAAGCCCCTCAGGCTTGGTACATGAAAATTGATAAGTACTTGACCGATCATGGTTTTCAGCGAAGTCCATCGGATTCAAATCTGTATATCAAACATACTAGTGATGACATTGTTTATAGTTGTATATGTGGATGATTTGATCATTACTGGCAGTTCAACACATTTGATCATTGCGATCAAACAGGATTTGTGCCACACCTTTGATATGACCGATTTGGGACTCTTGCACTATTGCCTCAGAGTTGAGGTTTGGCAAACTAAGCGCAGTATCTTTCTTTCTTAGTCCAAGTATGCCAAAAGTCTTGTGGACAGATTCAAGATGCAGGATTGCAAATTTGCCACTACTCCTATGGAACCCGAGCTCAAATTGTCAGCTCAGTCCGATTCACCTATTATGGATGAATCTTTGTTTAGACAACTAGTGGGCAGCCTCACTTATCTTACTGCCACTAGACCTAACATTAGTTTTGCAGTGAGCTACATATCCCGCTTTATGACAGCTCCCAAGGCTGATCATTGGACAACAGTGAAGCGTGTCCTGTGTTATGTGAGTGGCACCCCTGATTATGGACTTCTGTACACTCGGAGTTCTGATCCTACACTCTGTGGCTTCACAGATTCAGACTGGGTCGGCTCTATTGATGAACGTAAGTCTACTGCTAGATGTGTTTAGTTTGGGATCTGGTGCTGTCACATGGACTAGTAAGAAGCAGCATGCGGTGGCTCTTTCTTCGACGGATGCTTGCAAATATGCATGTTCCTCAGACAAGTCCAACTCCCCTATTCTGTGATAATTAGGGCGTGCTCAAACTAGCAAAGAATTTGGTCTTCCATGAAAGAACCAAACATGTGGAAACTCATTGTCATTACATTCGTCAGCTGGTTGACGACGGATCCATTCAATTGGTATATGTTCCCACCTTGGAGCAACCAGCAGATATCTTCACCAAGTCCCTCGGTTCTGATAAATTTATAAAATTCAGGGACTCTATTGGTGTTATTGATATATTGAGCATTAAGGGAGGGTATTAGAATATTTAGTATGTTTCTTTTAATGCTCAAGTTTATCCTTTAAGATCGTATCCGATCTTATCAACAATTTCATATTGGAAACTTGCTATTTTGTAAATATCCTTTGTATTATTTATGAGTGTCGCTCATTGTGAATATCAATCAATTCATTAAAATCTATCTGCTCTTGCATCTAATATTTTAGCAGTCACCATCCATGCTATCTACCTACAGTACCATCTTCCTCCTTTTCTCATATATCTCTTTTGATTACATTTTACACCACATATATATGTGGATGAATGGTTTTCACACCCCTTTAGGATGAAGAGACACCACCCTATGCTAAAATTTAAAAACTTCTTTTGAAAAAAAACTAATCAACAAATTAACTAATAACTACCCATCTTTCGGATTTGACTTTGGTCGAAAACCCAAAACACCTCAGGAAAATCTAAGATTTTGACTAGAGCTTGAAAATTGGATTTTTTTGAACTGGGTCGTTTTCAGATTTTCAATTTTTTATCATATTCCATCTCTGCCAACATCATCTTTACAGCAGGTCGAAATTCACATCTTTGAAACCTCTTCGCCATTTCACTAGCCACTAATATGTCCTCCACGAAATAGCGAAAAATCGGGATTTCGCTGCCTTGTAATATGATATTTGCGAAATAGAAAAAAATTGCTATTTCGCTGCCTTTTTTTTCTGTCCCCGCGAAATAGCAAAATTTCGCCATTTCGCAACTGCAAACTTTATGACCTGCGAAATAGCGAAAATGGTTCATTTTGAATGTTTCGAAGGTGATCTCATATTTTGACCCCTTCAATACACTTTTCCCTTTGAAACATTAATACCAATAGGTAAATTTGATGCTTCTGAATGGAAAAATTTAATGCTCCAACATACACAACTGCTAGCTACTCCGAAAATACAAACGTATTATCTCGCATATATTCTTTGCAAGCATTATAGTTAGCATGTATGCAACTGTCAACCGCTCTCGAGATACCTATTTATTGTTCTACATGCCCAACAAATATGCCACCATACAACATACTAAGTATCACTTTTGAAATCAAGTGATGTTGGGAATTTGAGGGGAACTACATAGGTGTGCTACAAGAAAAGGCTATTGTGAAAAGCCAATTTATCAGGCACACTATCCCAAGCAATAGGTAGGGTATTGGAATCACATTTGCGTTAGGAAAAGGTGTGTTGTACACCTTCCATAATGTAATTTAATATTATTTGTGGTGCACCTCATGGATCTAGGGATGCATGCATCACATAGGGTTAGCATTCTTGGGGCCATTTATGTTTGCTTGTAACATTGGATTGGATATTCAATGTGGGAATGCACATTAGGAAGATATTTGACATTGGGAAAACTTAACGCCAAAAAGTAAATGTGGGAGTTGATGGTTTTGTAAGCTCATTGCATGAGTCACATGGTTTTATGTAATACCACTCGATGGTTTTGTGCAAACTTATATTTATAAAAGCAAGCACATAAGTAATTCTCTAAGGTTGGCTAATCTGGCCAAAGGGTTGTGATAGCATCTCTTGGTTGCATCTATGAGGATTTTACGTATGGCATGAGATGTGTGGTTCTATGCATGTTCACAGAGCGCATGTAGAGAACTTGTTGTCTCAAAGGTATTCATGGAGACTCTGCAGATGTATTATAATGTTTCCATTGCTACATGAGTGTTGGGTGCTTTTGGTGGCTAGGTTATTCCCTCTTGAGGGTTTTCCACAAATATATCTTGTGTCATCTTTAATGGTGTGTTGTCTATTCTTTTGCATATAGATTTTAATACTTATTTGCATAGATTTCTCTATTTGTGTTATATGGAAATTGTCATAGATGGCTGAAAATTTCCTAACATTTGGTATCAAAGCCATGTTCTGCTTGGTATAACCCTCGTTTGGACAGATCTGGTGTATAGTTAAATCGAGGGTTTGCAAGAAAGAATGAAAACATTGCAAGGCATGAGAGTTACGTACAAGTTGTTTCTTGCATAATTGAGGTTTGGGGGTTGCAAATTTAAGGTTATTTTTTGCAGATTTGAGTTTATGAATCTAAGTTGGAAAAATGGTTTTTCTGAGTATTCATTATGATGGTTTTGGAGGGGAGATTTCACAAATTATTCTAGACCAAAACTTGGAAAATAGGATAATTGTTCTCAAACTGATTATGCTTGAGAAGGGGACACAACATCTAGGTAAGTCTCTACCTCAGATTGTTGATTGCCTAAATTACCAGTGCAACCTTGTTTAGTGTGGAAGCTATCTTGACCTTGAAGATAGGTAAGAAATGTCATGGGAGTAAGAGGCACAAAGTAATGATAACACCATGTGTTGGCCTCTTGAATATAATTGCTTTAGGCTATCCCTAGCTCTCTATAGGAATTATAAGGGACTTGTTGCAACATTTGTTCTACTAGTATCAATTGATTATGTAGCTGCACTAGAGGTCTATTTGATTGATATGAGGCCCTTTGCTAATAATGTTGATTACTTTGGAATAGCATGTAGTTATACTATTGATTTAGCGAGCATTAATTATTTGAATATGAAGGTCTTTTATGTTGACTTCTTTTAAGTGTGGTGTCTTCAATGGACATGGCCCAAAGTAAGTTTCTAAGTTCATCACACTCAATGAGAGTCAAAGGCTTGACAAAGTGATATTTTGGCTAAGGCTTGACAAGAATACGAGTATGAGGAGAGTGGCAGGTCACTCAATAGGTACAGATTGATATCCTAGTGAAATATCAGGGATAGTGCTACAAGGAGGTAATGCACCTACCTTCCCAACTATATACGGAGATTTTCCGCACCTATAGCAACCTCATATGAGTATTTCCTCCCCTATTCTTCATGACCATAGCTATTTCACAATTTATAGCTTTACATAACAAATAGAGACCATACCTAGTAAAGGACAAGCCTCCAGTTGCAATGCTATGTATCTCGAACCGACTGTTGAAATCGTCTCACATCTCCATACAAGCCCTCTTGATAGTTATTAGTTGCTCCACTAATGATGAAGCATCATCCTTTTCTTTGAACTTCCTAAGAAAAAACTGACAACCAGTCACAATCAACAATTGATAGCTACAGAAGCAATCAATGCCAATCAAGAGGTTTCCCTTTAAATGAAGCACCTAGGACTCTTAGAATATTGCTTTCTTCCTCAATATTGTGAACAATACAATGATTCACAACATTGTGCAAGCAATCCATACGAGTAGCATAGTTTTCCCTTGTGATATGGGAAAAAGAGTGTAGATAACCATCTTTTACGGTACCCCATATCATAGGTGGTATTGATGGGATTAATGGACCTCTTGTGTTTCATGTGAGATGTAGCGCAAGTCCATGTGTATATGGGTGTTCCATGTGGGACGTGGGATATGGCCAAAGCCCACATGGAGATTTTTTTGTTCCAAATTCAAACGTAACTTTGTGTTGGGAGATCATTGTGGGTTGGGTGATCTTTTCTATAAATATGGGTCTATGACCCATTCATAAGTTATAGATGTTTTCTACCTATTGAGCCAAATGTAAGAGTCTGTCATTTTGGCGGATTGGCATTTGAGCTCTTGAGCTTAATGCTTTGTCTCGGTCTTGACTTCCTAAGACCTATGCATGGAAGCCTCTATGTATATTCCTGAAGTAGTTGCATTCGTGCAATAGTTAAGTGCTCATTGAACTTAATAGGAAGCAAGCATTTGTCTTGACGATTCTAAGCCTTCTCTTTGCTCACCATTAATGGTTATATGTGTGTACTTTGGTTAATTATTGCATTGTGAGCTACTAAGCTCTACTCAAGTCCTCAATATGTATTTGTTTGGCATGAGCCTCTTATATGCTTTATTTGCTTTTTACAATATATTCAATTTTCTATGAATTCTAGATTAGGCTTTAGCCTAGGACATATAAGGAACCGACCTTCTAAACCCAGAGATTGACTTGCTGCTCACATCCCACAATAGCTAGGCTATTCATTATTGAGGATCTCGCATGGCACATTTGCATGTTAAAATCAACTACACTTGACCATCATCAGTACTTTGTTGGCATGCTCAGTGGAACTAAAATAGTTTTGAAGGCCTCCAACCTGTACTATATGACCTTGGTTAGGTCTCAATAGACCCTTGGGCGTCAATTTTGGTAGTTTACTTGGTGACACTGCACTAATCAACATAGAAGAGTCAATGACCTTAGGACTGCCACCAGATCTGCAACTAGACACAGATAAAATATTTATGAAGTGTAGTTTGAAAACCTATGATCATGCCCATCTATTTCCATTGGGTGGGGTAAAAAGGGTCATGGAAATTCAAGTGACTAAAGTATGTGAACTCAATTACGGTAATGAGCCATAATATGTCAATGAGTTAGAAGCAGAAGCGATTCCACTTGGTGCTTTTGATGTAGTGTTTGGAAGTCCTTACATCTAAGAGACACTACTTTCATTATGGATAGCAAATGTAGATATATCACGGATGAGGTCAATAGTACCATCAATGAACATTAAAACAAGCCCAAGCTTGTTATTATAAGTGTCAACCAAGCCACAAAACTTATTAAGGAGAACAGGCAATTTTGTTAGCATAAACAAGGTGCTCTAGAAATTGCAAACAAGGAGTTTTAACAGTTTTGATTAGTTGCTACATTCTTTGCAAGAAGTGCTCACAGTCCTAAAGTTCTGCCACCAAAATGGGAGGTATTACATAATTTTAAACAACTGTCAAAATCTCCATTACCTAGCACTAGTTTCTACAAACAATCACTTTCAGAAAGAAATTAAGTAAAGAAACAACTTCAAGAGTTCTTCGAGCAAGTGGTCATACACCCAAGTTTTTCACCTTGACAATCCCACACCATCAAGGTACAAATGGATGTGTGCAGATTATTCAGCCTTATGAAGATCACCATGAAAAATAGGTATACACTCCTGCAAATAAATGACTTCTTGAACCAATTACAACATGCAAAATGTTTCACTAATTTGGATCTACAAATCAGTTACCACAAAGTTTGTACAGCGGAAGATGCATGGAAGACAGATTTTAAAACATAACAAAGTTTGTAAGAGTGGCAAGTACTTCCATTTGGTTTATGCCATGCATTAATTAAATTTATAAGATTGATAAATGATACATGGGACAATGTCTATATAAATGATATTTCGCTTTGCAGTGCTACATGAGAAGAACGTACCATCCACTTGGAACAGGTCTTGCTTGAAAGTACACCTTTTCCAACATGAAATGTGAGTTTGTTAACCATCACTACCCTACATGCCATGTGGTTCAAGAAGAGAATTGAAAACCACACCAAGAAAGGTTGATACTATTATAAATTAGCTCATCTAGAAGTGCCACTAAATACAAGAGCTTTGTTGAAGCAGCATAATACATGAGGAAGTTTATTCCAGATTTATCCTCCATTACAGCACATCTATATGCTATTGCAATAAGTGGTAAAAGTTTCCCCTGTCGTAAGGAACATGATAGTTCGTTTGAGTCCTTCAAATATAAAATCAGCAATGCACCAACGCTTTCTCATTCTAGTTTCAGCAGCCATTGAGAATGAAATGGATGCAAATGAGATACTATGAAGGCCATTTTGTTGCAAGGAGAAAAACCAAATCATTAATCATTTAGAGGTATTTTCTTCTAAGGTAAAAGTGTAATGCCCCTTGCCTATTTTCAACAAAAATTTGCAATTCTTTTGTAATGTCCTCTTATAAGATTATTTAGGATTAGGAACTGATTTCCTGTATCTCAATTGCAAGAGATTTCTTTCTATTAGACTTCTGCTCAAAATGAATCTAAGAGTTGTAATGTCTAGACTCTAACTAATGCAATGATAATGATCCTGATTTTTGTGCAAGAGTCAAATTGCTTATGATAATTGTACAATCATGGAGATCGCCTTATATCCAAATACATTATGCAAACTGATCAATGTATATGAGTCTCTCTTGAATGACAATAGGGTTTGAACTGATATGAATTCTGAATCTCTCTTGAATCTCAAGGCATCATGTAATGTCCCTATCCTGATATTACACAATTTTCTCCACTGCAAGAAATGGTCTATATTCTATTTACAACCACAGTAATAAACCTGAGATATCTTGTATTGAATTCCTCCAAATGCTAGACAAATGAATAACAAGATCCTAATGTTATTTCATTATGAACAGATTGCATTGCCCTATGTTCTGAAGTATCTTGCACCTTGCTCACGATGACTCTGTATTTTATTCTGAGAGGAACTCCAATCTGAATATGATTCTAGTTTACTACTATTTGAATGGTGTCAGGATCAAAGGGTTAATTCCCCTTTTTGTACTTTAGTCGACTCTTCAGATGTGCCAGCGCTCTCAAATAATATGAGTGAAGAGTTCGTCATGTCTCTCTAATCCCAGCGTTCCTCAAGGGGCAACAAGGTATGCGATTTCATCTCCCAGTCTATTTCTGTGATCCACCAAAAAGTTATGGGTTGTTTGACTGTGAACCAATCTTTTCCCCTTCGTTTGATATTGCATAGTCACTGACTGGTTTTATATTAGTTGATGACTAGATGATTACTATCTTTTCACTCAATGCCTTTTCCTTGACTGCGAACTACATATTTATATCTGCGTGGATGTCTCTTGAATCTTCAATAGTCGCAACCTTTTGACCTGTCAGTAATCCTTGTATATT
Organism: Thuja plicata; assembly: GCA_018584345.1. Classification (NCBI taxonomy): domain Eukaryota; kingdom Viridiplantae; phylum Streptophyta; class Pinopsida; order Cupressales; family Cupressaceae; genus Thuja; species Thuja plicata. The sequence goes on along the minus strand of MU225683.1, from coordinate 1,314,821 downwards.
TTTTTTGTTTGATTACTTTATCCTTCGATATTAATATATTATATATTGAGTTATATGGTATTTTATATTTGATATGTATGGTATATGTTATTTTATATATCTATAATATATTTTAGATTTATAGTACAATAACATTTTATTAGTATTATAGTTAATATTAAAATATTATAATTTTAATTATTATTATTATAGTTCATTATTATTTTTTATTTAGTATTATAATATTATATATTTATTTATATTTTAATTTTATTAAAAATTTATTATTTAGTTCCTATTAATTACTAAATCCTATTTCAGACGGGGACATCACAAAAAGGGTCATGTATATAATAAAACGTTATACTCATTTGTTGAAGAATAAGATATAGATGCATTATTTGCTAAGAAAAAAACTATATTGCATACTGAACATTAACATCTCCAATATTTGTAAGTACAAAAAAGTCATTTGGTGATCAAGAACAAAAAGAGAAGCACAAATTTAGTGGCAAATATATTCTGCAAGCCACCAATCACAAAGAAAGTTTTAGCTTTGGCTACAAAGTCAGTATGTGAGGTTTCCACAAAGGAGGCTTTTGAGAAAGCATATGCACAAGATGCAGCTTTTGGAGAATCATTCCAACAATTGAAAGCCAAATATGTTGAAAGATGCTACCTCTACATGGGCTATTCTACAAGTTGAATAAACTGCAAGTCAAGATAATAAAGACTTCAATTGATAAGAAGAGTGCATAATTCCAAGGTCTCAACCCATTTGGTGTTGGTAAGACAATGGATCAATTATAAAGGTATATGTATTGACCCAATATGCAGCAATATGTAGCAAAATATATTAAAGGATAGAATTCGAGTTTAAAAACAGGCATGACATTAGGATAGCTATACTTGCCATTTAAGTCGTTTAGTTTCTTTTTACTAAGTTTCCTTTATTTGTTTCAGTTCTTGTTTGTTTCTATTATGGACAGATCTCCTTGTAATTCTCTATTTAAGGAGTTTTCCTCTCCTTTGTAAATTATTCAACTACAATTTCATGATATCAAATGTAGATATTATGGCCTTTACAGCAAATATCTCTACCTTGGATAATAATAATAATAAATATATAGAATATATTTATTATTATAATAAATCGATATGTATAAATAATAATAATAAATATTAGAGTTATTTATTATTTATTGTTTATTTTAATGCATCGATTTAACTTATATATATTAGAATGAATTAAATAAACAAAGTCGGCCTCTTGGGGAATGGTTTCATTCTCATACATATTTGGTTCGAGTCTTGAGGAGAAGAGACATCAAAAACATAACATGATTCTCTCCTCAAGGTTCGCATTCCTTACCTCATGTGTGAATTTGTTAAAGTGCAGGAGCGAATTCCTTATTGAGCGAATTGTGCTGGAACAAATCCATATTGTGAAGAGCAAATTAAAGTGCTGAGCGAATTCATGATTCACATCAGCCATGGAGATGATGCGAGCAGACTTGGCAAATTAAAGCGAGTTTATGATCAGCAATGTTGATTCAGTATTCTGATCCACATCTACAATGCGATAAGGATCTGTAATATGTAGATCTGCAGCGATGTATATAATCAGCAATGTATATTAGGGTCTGCGATATACTTGATCAGCAATTGCCATGCAATCCATTGCATATGTGATGCAATACATTGAAGAATCTGTCATCATTAGTGCAGATCGGATGTACCTAAAAGACTGTGTATAGTACAGATTGGACAACTCTTACAGTGCACATCTGGGTGTTGTTTTCATTCAGATTTGAGTGCCAAATCAGATTCAAAGGACAGATTAAAGGCAACCACGGAACAAGATTTGAAGGGCAAATTTGAAGGCATTATAAGATCTCCAAATCCAGGTAACATCTCGCCTTTCTTGTGTTTATTATTCTATATCCCGTGCTTAGTGTTTGAAAGACCTCTATAGTTTGCATTTTTCCTTGCATAAATCTAAAAATATCAACATGGTATCAGAGCCTAGGTAGAGGAAAAGATCAATTTTCAGATCTAGGAATGCAAACTAACTCTTTCAAAGCTAAGAATGGCATCCGGGGTTTGGCCCGGAAACAGTAATTTGTCTTTACTTCTTATTATGAGGGCTTTTGATTTGCATGTGTAAATTCAATTGGTTGTGTTCTAATTATTGGTTTCTATGAAACATCTCCGGGATCTTATTGGCTGGAAAGATATGAGTAGACTACAATTGTTCCAATTAACCGATTGACCTCCTAGTGCATATTATCTTCTCTTAAGGCATATTTTCAATTTGCCCTTCCATTATTGGTTAGATTCAAGCTACCAAGAAACATACCTTGAGAGGAAGTTTTGATATTGTTAGAGGGAGAAGATAGGATTATCCAAAAGGAGTAGGTCACCTTGGGTAACATATACCTTGGTATGACTAAATTATGGGTATGTGGTTTAAGAGGGAGTTCAATCATGGGCTCACTTAATTTTGTGTTATGAACACCTTCCTTATGTCATGCTGATTACTTGCTATGGTAGCATACTTTGCATTGACATATTTCTGTTTTGTATGCATAGATGCATACTCTACCTTAGCATATGTCTTACACTGTTATGGGAACATACACAGCTGATTGACTGTTTTCTTTATTGATGCATGGGTGCATACATTATTGGTTAATGAATGTTGGAACATACTTACATTGGCATGTGTTGTACATGTTACATTTTACAAT
>MU225683.1:1286058-1296922 GCA_018584345.1 Thuja plicata | reverse complement strand
TGGTTAATTGTATGGTGATGTTAGCAAGTGTTTGATAGGGATCTATATACTAGGCCACTAGCATCCTAGCGGCTTGTTAGGAAGCCTTGTGTGGTACTCTAGTCCCATTTCCCTTGAATCATTGCATTTATGGAGGTAGCACCGCTGGTAAGCTTTCATTAGGTTTGATCCCCGTCCATTTGCTAATCTTTCCATTCCATAGGAGTAGTAGCAAAGTAGTGAGTAGTTTAGTCGAGAGTTTTGATGAGTGAAGTTGGAAGTGATATAAATTAAGGAGATAGATCCGTTGAATATACATTGAAAAGCTAAGTCCCATCATCATCATGGCAAGAATCTGATATCCTTGAACAAACGACGTAAGCCCGCCTACGTGATTAACCAGCAAATCACATTAATATAACTGAGTTAGTATCCACAGGTGTAAGGAACCTTGGAGTTTTCTCATGTCCTTCATGAGTAATTACTTTTCAAGAGAGGGTTGAGTGTTTGATATCCTGTATCAAGTGTTTAAATCCTATATGTTATGTAGTGGTACAAAACTAACATCAACAGGTCCCAGAGGTGATTTTGTCGTACGGTGTGGAGATGTGTATGGAAGGAGTAGATGGCGTATGGTGGGAGTGCGGAAGCAAACACCGTGCAATTGGAGGTGATCTCCATACGGTCTGGTTACGGACTACTTCGCTTAGATTCTTTCGTTGCCAAAAACTAATACTCGTACAAATTTGTTATACCCAATCAATGAACTAATGCACAACGCAAGTCTAGAACAAGTACTTGCATCAAGGAAATAATATTAATAATAATAGCACTTCAAATTTGCCAGATCCAAAACAAGGGAGCAAGCAGAGTGGGGTGAGGGGTGAATCCCACCGAAACTGCAACAAACTAAATAGGGAGGATCTTTCACCTACGAAATGGCTGACAACAGAACTCCAACTAAAATTCGCAATAACAAATAAAATATCAAAATTCACATGCCAACAACTACCTACATGCTGGGCATAAATACCCCTTCGGAGAAACTTCCGAGGGTTTACAAAAGAACGCTGACGTAAACACCTACAAACAAAAAAGATAAAAACGAACCCCCCATTACTTAATTAAAGGTCCTTAATAATATTTCTTTTAAATAGGGACCAAATAATTAATTAATTTACTCTCTATCAATTTGCGGACATTACAGAAACACAATATTAAGCTTCAACTTACCATATACTATACCCCTCGGCAAAATGGTGTTGTTGAGTAGAGGAACCATACTATTACAGAAATGGCCCGTTATATGCTAGAGAACAAAAATGTTCCAAAGAAGTTTTGGGCTGAGGCAATGTACCTTCTTAACTAGTCTCCCACATAGGTCATCAAGAAGATGACTCCAGAGGAAGCTTGGTCTAGGAGAAAACAAAAAGTCGACCATCTCAAAGTTTTTGGTTTGATAGCATATGTTAGGATTCCAAATGCAAAGACAACCAAACTGGATACCAAAAGCTAGGACTGATTGATGTGGACACTAATCGTCTCACATTCAATAGAGATATTTTTGATGAAGGTGGGCCCCTTTAGCTTTCTTCACCCATCAAGAGTCTTGAAGATTATTAGTCAATGCAGGCTAAAGATTTGGATGTTAGGCTTCCATTAGCTCAACCAACGGAGGGATTCTAATGATTCCATACTTTAGGAATCTCCTAGGCACAAACCTATACCAGCAAATTTCCCTTAGGCCAACCTAGATGGGCATTCAAATAATTTCATTCCAGGCAGCGAAGTCATGATGATCCTACTGATTTGGAAGAAGATGTTTCTACAATCCGACCTAAGTGGTGGGAAAAGGTCATCAGTGATGTTTGGGACAATGAGCTTGTTGAGGGTAGATCATCCATTGGCAAGAGCAAGTAGACTACAGTCAATTTTTCTCTTGTGGCTAACATTAAGAATATTATGAGGCCCAAGATTATTCAAAGGCAAGAGATAAACTTAAATGGGAAAAGGCTATGGCGTCTGAGCATCATATTCTTTTGAAGAACAACACTTGGGTCATGTCATATCTTTCACCCGGGAAGGAACCAATTGGTTGCAAATGGGTCTACAAAGTGAAATACAAAGCTTATGGAACTTTTGATAAAAACAATGCTCGGTTGGTGGCTAAAGGGTTCTCATAGAGAGAAGGCATTGACTATGAGGAGACCTTTGCTACTATAACAAAGATGACCACCATCCGGCTTGTTCTAGCCATTGTGGCTCAGTTCTGGAAAGTCCATTAAATGGATGTGAAGTGTGCCTTCTTTAATGGTTATTTGGAGGAAGACGTAAACGTGATGTGCCCTCCAAGTTTCAAGGTTGCAAGCAAAGAGCACTAGGTATGCAGACTAGTGAAGGCTGTTTATGGCCTAAAATAGGCCCCCAGGGTGTGGCACATCAAGATTGACAAGTTTTTGGATGCACAAGGCTTTCAGAGAAGTCCTTCAACTCCTGACTTGTATATCAAGAGTATTGGTAGTGGCATCATTCTTCCTATCATCTATGTGGATTTAATCATCATTACTCGTAGTGGGGCACATTTGCTTGAGCAAATCAAACTGAATTTGTGACAAGCTTTTAATCTGACCGATTTGGGTCTTTTGCATTATTGTCTTGGTGTAAAGGTTTGGCAAGCAAATGGCAGTATTTTCATTTCTAATCAAAGTACCCCATGGGTTTGTTGCACAAGTTCAGGACGACAGATTCTAAAGTTTCATCTACACCTATGGAGAAAGGGTTGAAACTATCAATCATATCAGACTCGCCAGTGGTGAAGGAGTCAGCATTCAGGCAACTAGTTGGCAGCCTCATCTATCTTGCAGCCACTAGACCTAATCTAAGTTATGTTGTGAGTTACATCTCTTGCTTCATGCCAGCCCCTACAGTAGAATATCGGATTGCAATGAAGCATGTACTGAGATATGTGAAAGGAGCTCAGATTGGGCAGGTTTTGTTGATGACAGGAAGTCTACTTCTGGGTATGTCTTTAGTCTTGGCACAGGTGCACTCACATGGACCAGTAAGAAACATCAGGCAGTAGCTCTTTCCTCGACTAAAGTGGAGTATTGAGGAACTATCAAAGCAGCATGTGAGGCAATGTGGCTTCAGAGAATGCTTTTTGACATGAAAATGTCTCAAGCAGGGCCTTCGCCATTGTTTTGTGACAACCAAGCGGCGCTAAAGCTTGCCAAGAATTCAGTCTTTCATGAGCCAACCAGGCATGTAGAGCTCCATTGTCACTTCATACAACATCTTGTTGAAGATGGATTTGTGATGTTGTAGTATGCTCCAACCAAGGATCAGACTGCAAACATTCTAACCAAGTCTCTAAGCCTGGACAAGTTTTTAAATTTAGTGGGCAACTTGGTGTAGCTGGTAGAATGACTATTAAACAAGCGTATTAAAGTAATATTGTTATATCTAGCTATAATGGTCATTTAAGACATATAGTTTCTTTCTAGTAAGTTTTCTTTCTTTGTTTCAGTTCTTGATCGTTTCCACTATGGAAAGATCTCCAAGTAATTCTCTTTTAAGGAGTATTCCTCTCCCTTGTAAATTATTTAATTACCATTTCACAAAATTCATTGGGAGAGTTAAGAGAAATCATCTCCAAGTGAACGAAAAATTAGAGAAGTCTCAAGCAAAATGAAGAGCGATGCAAAATCAAAGCCAACAAGAGCATCAACTAAAACTAACGAATAGAGTTGTTGTATTTGATCAAGCAAAGGCTTCAAGGGCAAGCTAGAAAGCTCAAACCAGGTAAGGGTTATTTCCCATCTTGGAGCAGGTTGGAGAAAATGCTTTCAAGCTGCAGTTGGCTCTATTCATGTGGATGTACCTAATATTAGATTGTGAGAATATGCATCTGTATGAGACATCCATGCTAGATAACTAGAAAATAAGACAACCGCATTTGGCTTGCCATGTAATTATGATTCTTAACTGACATAATAATCATGTTCTTCTATGTAATATAAAATGTACTCCTTTCAAAAGGAACAAATTTCCTTCTCATCATTATAGTATTAATTCTCAACTAAAATTTATGTAACTTACTTTCACAAAACATGTAATAATAACAATGAAAAATATAGCTGTGCAAGAATCTAAATCACCAATATGCTATGACACCCGATACCATTGGAAGTCACAATTGTACCATTCAAGAATCGTGAACCAAACTGCCCTGAGTAATGTAATATTACATACTAACAAGAAACATATGGTTCAGGTTACCTTCCAGTGGGATCAATGGCAATGCAGTAGCAACCTGCAGTATGAGCAACAAGTGTATGAAGCTGTTGAAGAGAAGGATATGCAAGCACTTCAACTGTTCCTGAACGCAAAGCAACTACAAAATAAATGATGGTGGATTGTGTCAAAATATGAAACATAGCTTATCTCATCAAGGTTTAATTCTTGTAATATTACCACTAACCTAATAGAAGACACATATTCAAGCCAAAGTACTTTAAAATTAAAACCACAATAATTGCAACAATGGAGAAGTCTAGATGAAAACACCCTAAAACCATAAGGCCACTAGAAAACTATTTTCATCTTCTCTTATTATTCATTTAATAGATAGAATTCCAGCATATAGTGTGATTTAAGAAGGATATTCATATTACTTATATAATCATGCTTCTTCCATCTAAATAACAATTTGTACAATTCGATGTAACTGCTTGCATATAATGTTTAGGAATAAACATTTATGTAGAGATCATTTTCTTAATTGGCATATTCAGTAGTTACAAATATGTACAAGAATCAAAGCCCCCTTCCACATGCATTATAATGTTATGGCTAATATGTAGCCATCCTATTTTGTGCATGTATAATTATCCCAATGCATACAAGAATATATGGTTATTCTCCAAGTTGCAAGTTCAGATTAGAGTTCTAGTTTTAAAAAATTTCCATCTCTTTTCCCAAGGTTTTGTTGCAGTTGGGTTCCACGCTGTGTGTGTGTAGAAAAATTATAGCTGATAATTGATAATTAAATGCCAATTGTCGAAAAAGATAAATCAAAATGGTTTATGTTTGTACAACTACACATAAAAATTGAAAATAAATCATCATATTGCTCATCATCAAGAGTATCAACATCATCAACTAATTCACTAAAACCACAACTACCATCAATATGACCAGCACTACCTACACTACACTAGTCCTATGTAATAGCCTCATACCCCTCAACCTCAATTAAGATCAAGCAAAGCTCCGGACCACAAGAATCTTAATCAATATTCTTTGGCACTAATCTCAATGCATTGTCATCCCTGCATAATTCGCTTGCTTGTGTGAGAGAAGGCATAGCTCAGACTGGACATACACCAACTCTTCAACATTTTTCACTACCAAACTGATGCACTTAACTAACTGTATGAAGAAGTATGGACTCTAGTTCCATTGACGTAAAGAGTACCTCACAACTTGTTGAGATTTGCCACAGATGATATTAGTAAATCACTACTAGGCTGCTCAAGGATGGCTCTATAGGTGGCCTGCAAAATTCTTTCTTCGCCAAAGTATAAGATTTTGATCTAGATTTCATGACCACACTATTTGTTCCTCTTGCTTTTGATATATGCAAAGAATTTGTCTTTTAGCAACCCATTTTCGGTTGGTCCACCCCAAGCTCTAATTCCTTGGTTGGCAATCACACAAGTGGACTTTCACCTAACTATAGGAGCTCCTATGCATGTCCTAGAAATCACTACAAACCTCCAAGAAGAAAAGCCACATAATCATCATCGTGGATCACTAAAGTAAATAAATATCAGAATTAAAATAAATTAATATCAGAAAGAAAAAAAATACATAGTTACTAGATGCGCACCCTGGTAGTGCACACCGGGTTTGGATGCACTCCGGTCTGAATGCGCCCAGGATGCGCATCTCAAACTATGGTGCGCCCGGATGCACAACCAGCACATCCAGTGTGCATCCACAGGTCCGGATGCACATCATGTGTGCATACAGAGCGCGCTTGAGCACATTCGCAGCCCAATCACATTTTGTGACTTAAAAAACATAAAATAAAGTGTGTTTTTTCTTTTTTTGCTCAAAGCCCTAAAATGGTCCTTTATGAGGCCTTTCAACCTATAATAACATACCATTTTGCTTGCCCTTTTTGCCTTGATCACATTTTATCTCCATTTTGGCATTTTGAAGGGCAGGTGGTCTTTCTTGAAGGAGATCATTTGTGGACCTAAAAAGGTCCTTCATGAGGCCATAAAATGATGTGCGCCATAGAGTTTTGTGTGATTGTGAAGGTCTTAATTTGGTCTTGGCGGCGGGGGCTCCGCCATTTGACCTTGCCCTATATTGCGACAGGACCCCGCGAGCCTTGGACGCTGCCCCAAGACCCCGTGAGGGGCGTTGCCCCCAAACCCCTGTAAGGGGTGCTGCCCCTTCGCCCCACTAGGGGCGCTGCCCCCAAACTCCCATAAGGGGCATTGCCCCTTGAACCCGTTGGGGGGCGTTGCCCCCAAAACCAATTTGATTTTTGAAGTATACTACAACTTTGAGTTTGCATAGTATGTGTATTTGATGAAGTTATTGTGTCTTTAAGGTTTATTCAATCGACATTTAATATTTATCTTTGGCGTTTGGCATTGATGAATGTTGAAGGATCATACTATCGAATGATTTAGTTTTACAATTATGTATGTTTCTTTAATTTTTTTGTATGTATATATATACACACACACATATACCTAAATGTACCCAAACCCCAAAAAAACATTTTGCATAAACCCATGTACCGGGTTCTTGTACCCGTACCCGAACCGACAACTTAGAAAAAATGGTATAATCCTAGGCTACATTTACTTGTTGAAAAAATGAAGGAGAGTTTAAAAATAAACTCTTGTGGAGCTTGGAATGATTTTAATAAACTTAGATCAAAAAAAAAATTATGGAAACTCTCCTTGATGCAAGCTACTTGATCCGCCTAGTACCTGCATGACACTCCTTGAGGTGTAGGAATAGCAAGGGCATGATGTTTGAACCCAAAGAAAATCAAATCCCCAAGCAATGAATAGAAATGAAGTTTTTGGTAAGAAATAATGAGTTGGAATATATAAATATATTTTTGGTTTTGTTTTGTGCATTGTTAGCGACTTAGAAGTCAGTGACAGTTAGGTAGGATCTTTTTATCTTTTTTTTCATTTTATAAGTTTGACTTCCTATTTTTTGGCAGCAAATCCTAACCACGTTCTATCCAGACCTATGGATTCAGGCTGGGTACATCTGATTTTTCGTTCTTTATAATACAACTTTTTTATTGTTTGGTGGTGCCCGGTGAAAACTCCTTAGGTTTGCCCAAGCTTTTGCCCTTCTTGCAAAATCCAAGATATTTTTCTTTATAAATCATATGATACATAAGCAATTAAAGATATACAATGCTAGCAAGTAAATGCTTCTATTCAATGATCAATTATAATGAGGACGTACTGTATAAGTATCCTATTCAACCACTTGAGTGCCCCACAATATCACCACATCTCACATGATAGGTGTAATTTGACATTTCTCATCATCCTATTGAAAATCGCTTACTGAATCATACGCACAACTAATATTCAGTGTTACAACACATTCTACCATATCATACATAAACATAATCATATTCATAATCACAATCAAGTACCTCCTAAAAGAGCTTTTAAGATCACAAGAAATAAATTTAATGAATATTAACAAGACCAGACACCCTATTAACAACCTGAGGGTACACCTACATTCCCATCTGATACCTAGTTTAGTTTGTTTTAGTTGCATATACCAATGTTTGTTTAAAATAATTGAAATATTGATAAGGCTCTTGCATGCACATACACAAGAAACCAAAAGCAAAAAAATAAAGACTGTGAATTGCCTCACTAGAAATGCACAGATGGCAAAACAGCATACATATATCATGCACAAAAAATTGAAATGTAAGCATCTTGTAGAAAAAGCGTAATTAAAATTACAATATAAATATAGAAGCATGCTGAACTGAATTTCCAAAATCCACAACTAATTCCTTGAAGTCCGATCGATCATTTGTCTTGCTGATTGAAATGATAAAAGCGATTGTGTAGGAACTTTCTAATCACATACTAAATAAATACTGAAAATGTTTGGTGAATTTAAAGAGTCCTTGTAGATCTTACCTAATCAAGGCACCTCATTGTTTCATATTATTTTGCAGTTGATACATACTTTACTAAGGCATCTTTTGTTGTTATGCAATCACAGTCGTTAAGGTGCTTTCTTTCCTATTTTTCATTTTTTTTAATTTGTGTCCTTTTTAAGCATATTAAGGTTGTCCGCCCATTTCAATATGCATATTGTTGTTTAATGTGGGCTTATACATATGGGGCATTGGGGTCAAATCATCATTCCCCCTTTCAAAGTACTTACCATAATTAATGAGTTTTCATTATCATATGAAGTTGGGATTCTGATGTAGTTTCTTCGATTTGTTTAACTAGCCTTTCAATGACACAGTTTTTATCTCCCTCTAAGATTGCATGTTTATTCCTCAACTGTTCTTCAATAATCAGGACTCGTTCAACTTGGATATCTACTTAGTTTGGAAGGACATTAGATATAGAGAGTGGTTTACTTTGGAAGTTTGCTGGATGATGATGCATTTACACAAGTGCAGGTAGTTACAAATTATAAACATCCGCCTTGACTATTTTGAGAACAGTGAGAAGTCTACAATGTCACGAATGGAGAGAGTGATTAGGGCAGATCTAACATTTTGACCATCTTGAAATATAATGCTGCAACTCACGGCATATGGAGTGTTCATCACAAACTTTGAGACCTTTCCAAGGACACATGGGCATACTGTGAGTTTTAACACCTAGTTTACTATGGCACATAACTGCAATAATGTTAGCCCTGTTTTATGCTATTGTTATGCACAGTTTATATTAAACAACAAAAGAAAAGATTGGAACCACCCAGATGAAGAGTTACATTTCGTGAAACAGCTCTAGAGCCCCTTCTTCCACACTTGTATTTAATTTATTATATTCATATCTTTAAAAAGAAAAGTTAGATAAGCGTATACAAATATAGGCATAAATATCTTGCCGCATTCATTTGATCTATTCAGCCTTTGTACAAAAAATTTGCATACAATATCTTTGCATTATAGTTATAGCATGGTTTTTTATTGTTCTTGTACTTTGTTTCTCAGCACCCTGAGTATTGTTATTTGTACTCATCATTTGCTTCAATTCATAAAACATGAATACATTTTTGCATGTTGCCTCCGAATCAAACTAGGACCTGGATAAATGATATTGAAGCATGCATTTGTCACACCTTAAGAGTTAACAAAGTTTCTCATCCAAATCCTTCTCTGCACTTAATATGCTCATTCACACAAGATTTAACTGTAGAAAGCCCAGTCTCAAAACAAGTGATCTTCATCTGCACTTCATTTATCATCTCAACAGATAGCAGACAGAATGACCTCAGAGTTACCAACTTCATAAGATCATGATGCTTAAGAACACTCGAGAATATGGAGTGCAATGTGCACAAGAAAAGCTAGATTGATCCATCACTTACTTAAGATGTACATGAAGTTGAATTCCTTTCAAACTTATCAGCTTGATCAGCGCAGACCATTTGATAGGTAGTCATACAAGGTGTTAATATTATGGCCTTTACAGCAAACATCCTATTACTTGAGCAATAAATCGATATGATAAATAATAATAATAAATATTTATTGTTCATCACCAAAATCGATATATATATATATGTTGAATGAATTAATTGAGGGCCCAAGGTCAGCCTCTTGGCTTTAATACTTGAATGGATTTTATAAGTCCAAGTCGGCCTCCTTGTGGATGAATTCATCACATATATAAGGTGATCGAATCCAAAGGAGAGAAGCACCAAAAACATAACGTGTCTTCCCTTCTCAAGAATTGAAGTTGTGAATTCTTTGTATACGAACTTCTTCAGCGAATACTCCATTTTTGTATAGCTGATCGGGTTCGAATTGAATGAAGACTTCTGTGCATTGCAGGGCGAAACCAATTCATATCATACCTTAAGGAGTGAATTCGAATTTCCATCTGCAAGTCGGAGCAGATCTTTAGAAGCAAATTCAATGTCTCCATTGACATCCGAATTAGTGAATTCAGACATGTGAATTTGATCAGCATCAGCAGAACCGAATTTAGGAATTCGGCAAGTCAAATTCGGCCATCCGAATTATACAGATTGGATATCATACTCGGAGCTGCTACCAAGTCCAAATGAGAACAGATCGTGTTTTATATCAAGTCTGCTACAGGCAGATACTTCAAAGGACAAATCGCATACACCATCTTCAGCATATTTGTCTGATATAAGTAGCATCCATTGGGACAGATCAGAGGTCTGATCTTCACTCCATATTCAGTCATTGGATACACTTTAGAGTGCTGAAGATCAAGCTGATTGAATCAGGATTATGTCTCATTACAAGACTTCATCGTCATTCATCTGAGGTACCTTGACTGGAACATTTGTGCTTGACTTCGTGGTATCTTCTATTCCTCCTTATTTATCATCCTGTGCTTAGCTTTGTTAGATCTCTATAGATTGAATTATTCCTTGCTATAATCTGAAAACATTAACACAAGGTACAAGTTAATCTACATATCCCTGTATTTGTAGGCTTAAAAGATGGTAATGCCATAGACAATTGGCTAAACATCAGTAGATCATATTACATGGTCAATTGATTTTCTGGTCAAACAAAGATCACCTTTCTCTTCAAAGAGTCTCCTTGTCTATAAAGAAATAATGGAATAACCATTGCACTCCCCAT
>MU225683.1:1268859-1285769 GCA_018584345.1 Thuja plicata | reverse complement strand
CCTAAGTCTAATAAAGATGATTCTAAGAGCCATGACAAGTCACAGAATAAGAACTCCAGGATTGGAGCAAAGCTGAATTCCAAGCAAGAAGGAATAAGACCTCTATATCATTCCCAGAAGAAGACACGATCTGAAGGGGCAAAAGAAGCAATACAAGACACATTTGGAAATCACATTGGCGTTTTTGTGTTTTTTCCTATAAAATTTCTAATGTCATTCTTGTTTGTCAAATAGACACTTCCCAAAATAGGTGACTTCTCTACAAGATAACAAATTGTTTGGGCGTATAAATGCAAAGTGCATATTTTCAAATTGAAAATAGTTGCAACAGGTTTCTAAGGTTAATTAGTTATCCTTTCAAGGATTCACTATATGAGATAAAAGATTTGGTGGAAACAAATTTGAGAAATCATTGTCAAGCATGTGACCAAAATTTTCATCATTCTTTCAGGTGTGAGGAAGTCGAAAACTGCAACAATCGTCTGACATGACATATTTGAATTTCAAACATCATTGCACATACTTATTTAATTAATAGCAAAAACAGAAAAGGGAAAGATTAAATATGATGAAACCATCTGCCCTTCAGGCTAGAATTAACTTAATAGGCAATTAAAACAGTGTAAATTTGTGTTAATTGTTTCTATCTACAAGAAAAATGAAATTGAAAAAAAATTGTCATAAAGGCCAGAACAGAAATTTTTACGTTCTTACCATTTCCTGTTGTAAGAAAGAAAAGCTCTCCAGTTGTATCCCAGGCAATCTCATTCACCTATAGGAGAAATTGTAATAAATATATTATGATAAAGGTTCAGATCAGCTTTTTGAGCAAAGAAAGGAAAATAACAACTTCATGGTATATAAACTACATTTACAAAAGAGTAAATACAAATTGCTGTTATTTTGGATTGTGATTGGGTGTGTCAATCGGAAAATCTACTTAAAACCTCTCTCTTGAAATGAATATATCAATATGATACAACAGGAATATGCATTATTATATGCATTCAGATCGGGTTTTGTCAATAGATGCATTCATTAAGGATAACTGATTAATATATAATGGTCTCCTGTCTAGTGCTCAAGTACGGTGTATCATGTTCTTTTCAGCATGTCTCTGATTTCCCACAATTGATATTTCTTGTCCCTCATCAGTTCCCTCATGTCAATCTTGTTGTTTTTGCCATTCAGTATTTGCACAGCTCCCAATTCCTCTCCCCTTGGCCCCCTCCCATCATCAAAGCTCACAACATTACAATCCTCTTTGAGACTTGGTTTCCCATTGTGTAATGTTACGGCTAATGCAAGCTGTTGCATGCTATGTTTCTCAACTGAAATCCTATTCTTCACTTTTCTTAGATTTACCAAATTTAACATAAATATAATAAATCTTGAATACACTTGAAATATTGAAACTGCTTAACTCACAAACCTTATTATTCAATGTAATAATTACAACTACATCAATGAAAGATAAAGTCTGACCTTTATTTGTTGTCAAATCTACAGACTTGACTAAATACAGGAAATGTTGTTATACGACTTATAGATGATGCAAAACTGGAACATCTCCTTTACCAGCTGGGCATGACTATATATAATGTTAGGCATATACAACACTGTTATTCGTTCCTTGGTAGCTGTACAACTTTTTTGAAGGCCGGTGAATAGTATTGAGGACCCGCAACCTCTCTATTATTATGTTTATTTTCCCACAATTCCCTAAAATTTGCTGTGATTTCCTTGTAAAAACCCTTACACTATGAATACCTAGTCTTCTACTCCTCTCCACGTAACCATCAATTATTTTTGCAACTAATATTTTGGCATGAATAATCAATTTTTGCAACTAATATTTTGGCATGAATAATCAATTCCTAAGTGCTGTGACTATTTAAACCTCCCAAACTCCCTTCCAAATGTCACGTCTAAATTAAAATATAACAAATATTACTTCCAAATTTGATTATGACTTCTAATAATTGCCATTCGCAGATACTTCCTTTCAAATCCTTTTGGTAGGAGCTGCAACCTCAAAGATATTGATTTCCAATGGCCTTGAAATAGGTAGCAGATAGTTCTCTTAAAAAATGGTGGCCAAGTTAACAGTGGATTAAAATGAAATGACCAACCAATCAAAATACTTGAAAAATTTATTATTTGTCTGCACATTTTCAATGAACCTGCCAAACTCCACAAACCTGGACAGATATGACGATGTAACTCAATCTCTTCACTCCCTGAGCATTAAAAAGTTAAACTCTAAATACTGCATAAATTTACCACTGCATTGGTTAGGAAGAAACCCATCTCCAAAACCAATTTCCCTTTGGTCTTCATCCTACAGTTTCAAGTTGAACAAAATGTTCAGACTTCACAATACGCAGCGAACTTGCAAAAACAACGTGAAATTCTCCTTTACAATTCCCTTTTCAAAAATTTGAGAAATTATATTTATTTCTCCATAAAGTGACTTTTTTATACTAATTTTCTTTTTGTCCTCAACTAACTCACTTTAACATAAAATATTTAACTTAACAAAAATAATTGATCATTCCCTTTTTCGGAACCCAATTAGCCTATAGGAATCAATAATAAGCTAAGAGTCCATGACTCACACTTACATCTAAAAGGGAACATTATAGTCCTCCCTTCTTGAAATAGCTTGTCATCAAGCAAGTGCAGATTTGGATGTTAAATAACCTATTCTTTCCGTGGGGCATTTTCTAGAGGAAAATTCTTCCATCAAACCAAGTATTCCCTAATGCTTCTACCCCTCAATCTTCTCTACCCGATATCCAGAATAGCCTCACGTATCAATATCAGTTTTCCTTCATCAACCATAGGCGAAAGCTTTGTAGAAGGTGTAATAAGCCTCCCAAGTGCCTTTTTAAGGCACAAAACATGAAAAACATTGTGGATCTAGTTTCGATTCATAGGCAATATCTCTTATCCTCCTCACAACTCTATACAGCCCGTAAAGCCAAGGCTGTAGCTTCTCTACTCTACTCTTCTTAAAAGATGAATGCCTATAGTGCTACAATTACAAGAAAACCAATTCACAGATCTCTAAGGATTGCTCCCCTATGTGCCTATCAGCATAGACCTTATGCTAATATTAGGCCTATTTAAGATTATCCTTCAATGTTTCCAGGATATCTTGACTCTCCTATACCCAATCCTTGGCCTTTATACCCTACTAAAATTATTGACTATGTCCACAAAAGATACAATATCCTACCCATACAAAGCTCTAAAAGGGGTCATGTTAATAGACATGTGATGGGTGGTATTCTAGTGATGCTCGCCCAAGTACAACCACCTAACTCAAGGCTTCTACTGCCCCGACACATAGGTATGCAAATAGCCTGCCACCCATTTATTAACAATCTCTATCTACACATTTGTTTGGGGATCATAGTAGGTGCCTGAGTTTAGCTCGTGTGATATCCCCTACCAGTTCACAATTCAATTCCATCATTCATACATCACCATACGTATACCCATTCATTACACACTCATCATCACCTTTACATATTGGCCAATCGGCTATAAGAGAATAAATCAGATTTAAGTCTATGATTGAATCGACCAAGTCAAGTTGATAATAGATATGTCATAATCGACTAATTAAGTTGATTAGCATAATTGACTAATTAGTCAACTAAATCGACTAATCATACTTGGCATAATATACCAATTAGTGATTGAAGAGACACGGTGTGAAGAGATATATCTCTTCGATCACCAGGAGATGTAACCATTCGAAAAATGCAAGGATATGATATGGAGTTCGCATTCATCCATATTCATCATCGGATTATTTCATATATTGTTTTCTTATCCTTACAGATTGCTTTGTTTAGAGCATATTGCCTTTCGGCATCCTTGCTGCAAGAGTATAAAGTTATATTCAGAGACAGCATCTCCATTGCATGTATGTATTGTTACATCAGATACAGCAGGCATACAAACAGCATCTCTTTATGCATATATTTATTCCCACATCAGACACAGCCAGCCTCTTTGTTGCAAGCATATAATTATTAATCAGAGACAGCAACCAGATTGCTGTATAAGGTATACATCAGAATTTGCATATAACCACTGCTTCATCAGAAACAGCAACATTTACTTGTAAAGACATCGGTTGTTTACACAATCAATAAAGTAATATTTGCCACAGTTGTATATACTAGATATTGTAATTATCATATTGGCAGTGTCATCATAAATCTGCATTACAGTGAGCATCATAATTAGACATTGTCTACTGCACATGTTTATAAATAAATCAGATTTCAGACTTATCTTCCATTATTTGCTTAAAAATCCTATCTATTTGACATAGTAAGTAAACAATTAGAAGTAACAATCATATCTTTCTAAATATTGAAAAAAGAGGACAATACAACTCGATACTTGTTAACTTGAAGAGCTCCTACCAAAACATACTGAGAAATCTGTTCTCCCAATCACTCACTATATTCCTAGTTAGACCATGTAATCTAAAACCTCCTTGGAGAACAATTTTACAACTTCAAGTGCCTTATACTAAGATATGATGAGGAAGTGAGCATACTTAGTTAACCTATAAACCACCACAAACATACAATCTCTACCCTATACTTATGAAAGACTTGTAATAAAATCTATGGATTTACTCATGCAAAGGAAGGACTGTTTCAAACAAACACACAATGATCTAATAAATTCTATCAAGGTATATTCTAGATTGGCAACTAGGCACATTGCTTCTTGGGCTTGTTGGACATACATTATCCAAACTTAACAAATGACATACAATCCCGGGCTGCTCAAACCCTCTCACCATGCATCTTGATGGCCTACAAGCTATCATTCCATCAACTAATTCAAGAGTCAAAACAATGCACCATTCTATTTTACCCTTTGTCAACTAGGACTTGTAATTGTTACTCTGTAAAATGAAACCAACAATCATGTATAACTTGCATAAATTAAAAAATTAGAACCTCTCCTTTCGAAGGAGTGTGGGCAGCATTGAGACCAACCTTTCCACCAAGTTTCATGAATTTCGACAATGGTGGAAATGTAATGACCCTAAACCGGTCCTCTCTCAAATTTTCACAAATTCTCATACGGATTTAAACATTCAATGCATGCAGTAAACCATTGATTTGATAGCAATAAAACAGCAAATATATTCTAATAACTTCTCAGAGAAATGGTATCGTATTATACACAGCAATACAATAACCATGAATTACAAACTCCCCCCAATCTGAAATACAGAAATAACAGTAAGATCAAATGATAAAGAACCTGTAAATGCAATGGTGAACTCTGTTGTGAATCCACTTTGCTGATGAACTGGGGCTACGTCCAATCCACCTCTAAGCCAAAAGGGTTTCCATCCTCGAGGCTGAATTCAAAAGCTGAAAGCTTCCTGGTATCTCCAAGAGACAAATACAATATCAAAACTAAGCATCCACAACGAGACTCCAAGTCTTCTTTTAAAGCTGCAGTTGTGACTCTTCAATTTCCCCACTTTGTCTCTTCATATTCCACTTAAAGTCACTTTTTAAATAAATATAACCGTTGGGTTATAAAGTGACATAATAAAATAAAGTAGGCTTCTGGCATTAAAACGGAGGGCCAAACGAACTCAGATGAAGATGTGTGATAGCTTGCTGGAAAGCTCTCGGCGAGGCGCTCCAAGTCCACTACTGAAATGCCAGGAAAACTGAGTCCTGCCGACTTACCATAAATAGGAAGTACCCTGCAAACCCTGTAGAAACTGATTGATTGGCCTGAAACTGAAAACACCAAGGCCAACATCCCTCTGATCATCTACCAAGCCTCGGTTAGCCCACCGGACCATGATGAAAGGCTAACTATAAGGCACGAAATAATGTGCCCCGAAAAGGGGACATTACAAATCATCCCTTCCCGAAGATTGCTTGCCCTCAAGTAATCGGTATCTGCATGTTGTGATCCTAATACCTGGATCCCAAACCAACCTCAGGGGAGCTGCTCCACCAATCTGTCGTGGGAAACTAAAACAGATATTATGTCCTGACTTGTGAAGCCATTCACACAGCAACAAAACAACAACCAGTCTAATGCCAGAATCCCAAATCACTGCAGGATTAGTCGTACCAATCTGCCCTGTGCCGCCATCATCTGCGAGGAAATCCTCAACCAAACTGAGAACCTCACTCCAACTGAGATCATCAGCACCTCTACGATCAGATGTAGGGGGAAATCAAACCTCACAGCAATCGACTCCCTGAATAAATACCAACCGCAAGTACATCCCTCCTGGATCCCATAAGCAAAAGGGCCATCCATCTCCCCAGCTAATTGAAATATCCTGATGCCCTATACCCATACTGAGCGAATCACCAGAAATGTCTAACTGCCATAACACTGCCCCTATAATCCGTCGCCCGAACTGGAAGCTTTACTGCAGAGGCAAGGTACCCCGACTGTCGGACAAGGCTTCCACCTGTAAGCAAGGAAGCGTACCAAACCAATCACTCACCCCACACCTCTGCAATAATCGGAAAAGAAAGTTCTCCTTAGGTGGGTTGAATGGAAAATAGAATGCATCCCATACAATGCGGCCAACATGCGATGCACTAACCAACTCTACTGGAAATTCTTGAATCAGCATAACGATTCCATAACTGTCTCTCAATACACAAGTCATACAGTGTATACCATGGTGTGAAAAATTCACCCCAACAAGCATAAACATCATACCCAGCTTGATAACCCCGTACTGAATTAGCTCTACCCGATCATCATCATCATGCCTAAAATATGTGGTGATAGAATTACCATAAGCACTGGATGAATCAGTATGATAATGTAGAGGAATCGTAGTTGTGTGGAAAGAGGAATGATTCTAGGGATGCTCGCCAACACGAGACATATCACCATCAATGAGAGGTAGTGCAAGGAAAGGCATCACCCATCATGCCACAAAACATAACTGCCCATCCTGGACTACTTGTGTAAAAACCACACTGCTCAGCAACTGAGCTCATCCCGCTACTCCAACTTGGTGACCAAGATTCACCTCTAATAACTGACCCTGGGTCCCAAATTTTGTAATCAACCTCATCCTCGTCATGGGGATAGGAAATACCTTCCTCATCTAGCTCAAAGAAAGGATTATCAAATGTCAAATCAGCATCCATCTCAAACAAGGAATTGTCAACCGCCTGAAAGTTATCTAACTCGTAAAGAAACTTTGGATGATCCAAAGATCTTTTGGGACAGCTATTCAAGTCATAGGTCTGTTGTATGCTATCGAGTTCCTGAATCACCTCCTGAAAGAATTCGGACCTTTCCCTATTGTCCTGTTCCCTGTACTAACTAGTGGCAACAATCTGATTTCTTGCTTCCTTAAGAGCAAGATGTGTGTGCTCCAAAGTTTCCTGAGCAATATTAAGCTCTCTGTTGAGCTGATTAGCCTCATCGTCCTTTTTCCTCAACTGCTCAACATAATTTTTTGCAACCTATAATAGGTAGCCGCGATCCGACAGTAAACACAGATATTCTGATTTCCAATCCTCAAAAGCTATTTTGACCCCCTGTAAATCTACAACATAAGATCCAATCCTTATACCACCTTGTCCTGTCTCTTTCTGAGCTTTCTTGTAAAGATCCTCAATAATCTGGTGAGTGCTATCATGGTGAACAAGAGCTGTAGTAATAGCATCGTTATTGACTTTCAACTGACATTTCAAAGCATGCTTCTCATCATTGTCATTTTGGGATGCATTATCTAATGGGTCATCCAAATCAGCATTATACATAAGTGAGGTGATGCTAAAGAAGTCACATGACTTCTCATTACATGCATGGTTAAAGACATCCAACTGGTGGTCACAATCTTTAACCATATCTTTTCCATCTTTTCTTTGAACGAGCGAAGGCTGAGAATCAATGGAAGTTGCCTGCTCTTCTATAGTGAACCATCTTGTAACCTTTGTTGCCTCTTCTTTAGCCTCTCCTTCATGCATTGATTCAATATTTGTTTTACAACCTCCTGCTTTGATGACAACCTCACAAGGCCTTTCTTCAATAACGGGTTTAGTTTTTTGTTCACTTATGGGTTGATTTATGATAGCTGGAAACTCTTCATATAAATTTCTGCACCTAGTTTGTGCAAGTAGATCTCGAGCCAAATCATGATACTGTTTCTTTGTCATTAAAGTCCTGTGTTGTAGCTTTGGATGGAAGTCTATGAAACTAGAGAAGGTCAAATCTCTATGAACCTGTGGAGGAAGTGCGTTATACTCATCATACATGCTGAGTATTTCTGTCCTTTTATCAGGCTGTGAAATCTGAGCTAATTGTTGTTGTACCTTAGCAAGATCCTTCAAGACTTTTTCCAAACTCTGCGTCTTCCCCATACCTAGAAACTACTTGTCTCTTTAGGTGAATGTTCAGACTTACACTGCTCAAAATCTTCAGATTACTTTCAGAATTCTCACCAAGGGATGAATACTCTGCACCACTATGTGCTCACAAATTCCTCCAATTGCTCAAAGATAGAGCAGCTTCAAAGTCTTGTACAATCCTAGGAATTGTATGAAGCTATAGGTATATTGAATGATGCCTTTCAAAACATAACGAAACCACAATACACTTAGGAAGAGTTGCAACTACTGGAAGTCCCTCAATCTTCACAGAGTTGATGCCCCACAACACCCCACTGAAGAGGAAGCCGGATAAGATAAATGCCCACACTCACTATCTCATGCACAACCCGCAACAGGCTCTAAATATACTGAGGGCTGATATATTCAATATAGACTAGTGAAGGGCCAAACATTAATTCACACACTATTTCCAGAATACGCTCAACATCAGATATTGATGAATACATAGTAGTAACAATGTTTCTTCCAGATTTTCAACAAGGCTCATTCTTCATAAATTTTGCCAAATATTCAGACAACAGAGGCACTTAACATTAACTGTGAACTTTAATATTGTAGGAGTCTCGTGCCTGCAATGTTCTTGCTCAGATATTTCGTTCCCTAATTCACATGAATTCAACATAGCAGTCTGTAAAGATTTAGGCAAAAGCAATTTCCATACACACAGAATATGACTATGACCAAGCACTCCACTTTGAACCAAAACGACCAAGATGAAAAATACCAAAGCTATCTCTCATAAAAAATGTTCTAATCTTCAAACAGAAAATCCAGACGGTTGTTCTAGAAGAGGAAAGCTCGAACAAGGAAGAATGAGAGATTTTTTTTTCCAATGGTCTACTCAATCATGAAAAACACAAAATTCTACAGCCAATACATCCACGTCATGCTTTTTGCTAAGAATGGTAAAGCTTGCGGCTATACTACGGTGCTCTTCTTTCATTAATTATGCCAAACTCTAATTAATTCTTTCAAAATGGCAATATTGGTCTGGCTCGACTCCCTCAACTGGCCAACACTGCACTGTCTGCACCCAAGAATATCGTTACAAAATAACACCTAAGAATATTGTTCTCTATTAGCGTTCTTATCTGCAACTTTCCACATTTACAAGACTGCCTTTCTATTCCCAGTCCCTTTGTTCAATCTTGTAACGACAATAGCTACTGAACTTGTGTCAAATATGCCAGAGGCGTTTTTATTAATGTAGGAGGTTTGAGCTACTTAAATGAGCGTAACTTCTCTATACATGGCTACAGTTTTCACGGGTGAAGTGTCATCCAATAAGAATGACAAATAATTGCCCCAAAACTATAAAATTATTTAATAGTAATCGACCCCTCTACTTTATTCATGGCTCCATATGAATATTTCATATTAGAAACGACACCTGTCAATAGTGGATAACTTTAATTATTCCCCCACAACACACAATAAACTTGACTTCAGAAATTGCAAAAGCATATGCCGTCTACAATCAATAATATTATTTTTTCTCTCCGCCACTCGAGTTACACATGTAAAGGAGGCCCGATAAAATATTCATTCACGACACTTTTCTGCGAGTCTTTACAAGTCAAGCGTTACACATTCCGACCATAGCATTTCGAACTGAAACAACAATCAATGGAAAGCATGAAAGGTGTTCAATCGACTTCTTGGTATGGAGATTTAGAACATAGAAGTGTCCCAGCTCTTCCAAAATGAGGCCAAGGAGCTGCCGTGGAAATTAAAGGAAGTTGTGGTAATGCCCGAACTCCAGTTGGTGATTCCTAAATACCCAAGGACGTCTATATTACTCGATGATTCAGGGAAGAAGGATTTACGGCAACAGCAATTAACTCTGCAATCATCATATCCAGAAATCCTGCGTTGATTACTGTGGAAACTCCAAATACACCAACGGTTGTTTCTCCTTCCACGAACAGCTAAACTCCCTGCTGCTCTGCCCTTTGCGGCAATCCTATTCAGACATTTCGTGCACCAGTTGGCTTCATACTGCTCACAACGCAAATTTCAATCACACTCTTCATGGAAAATCTCTATCTTTGATGATAGCCACGATTCCTTGGTGCTGTTGAAGAAGAAATAGTTTCACAGAGTGCTGTCACAATGTTTCTGAAAAAAATTCTTGGTTCATGGCATTGTTTTCCCATTCATGACAATGTATTTCTTCCATCGCTTTGCTAAAACATTCTCTCAGATATTTTGTCGTTCCTCCAAGTATAATCGTTTACAAATCTTCATTTCTTTTATTTCAAAATCAAATACAAACATTAAATACCTTAGTCTGTAAATTTTTGATACCCATCAAACCTCATAGTCTAGAATTTTTTCTCTAATAACAAAACTTTGATAAACCTTTCTGAAAAATTGCTTCTGAATAAACTCCACAGGCTGGCAGGAAAACCAGCTCTGATACCACTGTAATGACCCTAAACCGGTCCTCTCTCAAATTTTCACAAATACTTCTCATACGGATTTAAACATTCAATAAATGTAGTAAACCATTGACTTGATAGCAATAAAACAGCAAATATAATCTAATAACTTCTCAGATAAATGGTATCGTATTATACACAGCGATACAATAACCATGAATTACAAACTTCCCAATCTGAAATACAGAAATTACAGTAAGATCGAATGATAAAGAACCTGTAAATACAATGGTGAACTCTGTTGTAAATCCACTTTGCTGATGAACTAGGGTTACGTCCAATCCACCTCTAAGCCAAAAGGGTTTCCGTCCTTGAGGCTGAATTTGAAAGTTGAAAGCTTCCTGGTATCTCCAAGAGACAAATACAATATCAAAACTAAGCATCCACAATGAGACTCCAAGTCTTCTTTTAAAGTTGCAGCTGTGACTCTTCAATTTCCCCACTTTGTCTCTTCATATTCCACTTAAAGTCACTTTTTAAATAAATATAACCATTGGGTTATAAAGTGACATAATAAAATAAACTAGGAATCTTCTGGCATTAGAACGGAGGGTCAAACGAACTCAGATGAAGACGTGTGATAGCTTGCCGAAAAGCTCTCGGCGAGGCGCTCCAAGTCCACTACTGAAATGCCAGGAAAACTGAGTTCTGCCGACTTACTATAAATAGTGAGTACCCTAGAAACCCTGTAGAAACTAATCCGATTGGCCTGAAACTGAAAACACCAAGGCCAACATCCCTCTAATCATCTGCCAAGCCTCGGTTAGCCCACTGGACCATGATGAAAGGCTAACTATAAGGCACGAAATAATGTGCCCCGAAAAAGGGACATTACAGGAAACTTTGTCTGTGAATTTATTTTGCTTGTTGGAAACCCTAGTTAGGGTTCAAGACAGTCAATACAAAAAATAATGTCATAACTTATTCAAAATCCTATGAAATTACATGAAACCAGTTGCATTAGAGAGCTAAGAACCAATATCAACCTTTCCACCCAGGTGCAGGCCCGTACCAATCCATACTGGACTGTACAACATGAGTTTCAGGCTGTTTACCAGTAGAAAACTCAGAAAAACAGTCTACCAATGATTCAAAACAAGTGTTTCCTTGCATTCAATCTTCTTCTTTTATTCTTGTGAGTGTACAGTATCTTATTCTCAAAATATATACATCTAACTACCAAAAATCGATCACCTTATTCAATCCCCAAAAGTTGCAAAAAGTGCATGCACTTTTGTTGACAACTTTTTAACAATTAACTTTGCACTTACAAACATGAAGATAGAAACTAAGGCCTAGAAGATCTACATGGTCTACAAGACCTTATTTGCATAATAAAAACACAAATCTAAGGTTGAGGAACAAACCCCAACTCTCTAAGAACCAAAATTGCACTAGGAAATTCAAATTGGTTTTTCGCGGAAAACTACAACTTTTAATTGCTAGACTTCATAACCCATATTAAATGGACCTCAATGGTCCCCTAAGACCTACATCAACCCAAAACAAAAACTTGAACATCACAATAATGCATCAAATGGGATGCTCGTACATCATTTACTCTCCAATTTCTACTCTAGAATCAATAGAGGCTACAATAACACTAATAAGAAAGTATTCTTTGACTCATTTTGTTGACAAGTCAAGCACTCTATAACATGTTGCAACACACTATCCCTAAGTCCCTTGACTGTGAATCTCTCCCTGATTTGTTTATATGTTCTAAAATACCTAGGGTGTCCTACAAAAGGTGTATCATCATGGATAGCTCTCAATATTTTCTCGTCCATCTTCGATCTTGGAATAAGGTAAATTATATCCTTGTACAAAATTAAATCACCCATCACCTTATACTTGTCATCATACACCTTTCCTTCCACGACATCACAATAAAAAGAATTCTTGGAATATTCCACCAAGAGATTAGCCTTCCAATCTACTTAAGTTTCTAAAATTGAACACAAAGTAGGTTACGTAAACAAGCCATCAACAATTGTATTCTTCCCCTTAACATACTCCATCGAAGTCATATGCCTGCAATTCGCTAACCTACTTTTCTTGTCCTTCATTTAAATATTTCTTCCCTAGGAAGTAT
Organism: Thuja plicata; assembly: GCA_018584345.1. Lineage (NCBI taxonomy): Eukaryota > Viridiplantae > Streptophyta > Pinopsida > Cupressales > Cupressaceae > Thuja > Thuja plicata. The sequence continues at coordinate 1,272,795 of MU225683.1, read as the reverse complement.
TTGAGGCTTTTATGATCTGTTATTACCAAAATCTTACCTCCCATCAACTATTGTTAGAGTTTAGCCAAGGCATGCATAATCGCTAACATTTCCTTGTCATAAACGCAAAACATCTTTTTTACTTCCTTGAGCTTCCCACTATCGAATGCAATAGGATGTTTGTTCTATGTAAAGACAACTCAAATCCCCTCACCTAAAGCATCACATTTCAACACAAGGGACTGAAAAAAGTCTGGCAATGTTAAAACTAGACAAGTGCTCATGACCTTGAGTATGTCAAATGCATGTTGTGTTACATTTGTCCAAAGCAAATCACTCCTTGGTCATGTTTGTCGAGAGTGTTGTCAGCTATGAAAATCCCTTGGTAAACCTCCTCTAATAATTGCATAAGCAAGGAATCCCCTCCAACAAGACAATGTCTTAGGCAAGCAACAATCCATGATTGCTCAATCTCATCCTCGTCAACCTTGACCTCCTCTACACTAATCACATGCCCCAGGTATAGAATCTATGTCATCTTAAACTTGCACTTAAATATCAATTATCCATTCTTATGTATTGATTTTGTGATATACTCTGGATGAGTACTTCCATACTAAAGACTGTACACGTGTGGAAAAGGGGGGAGTATTGTCGGCGACATTTCAAAAGCCTAAGGAAAAAGTACTATACGGACCAGGTGTGGAAGTTTACCGTATGGTGACCTTGTGACGTATGGCCATATGGTTGTAGGAAACCGTACAGGTGGAGGGCTATCTTGTCGTACGGCACAGTGTGCGTCCCATTGGGCGGTAAGGCGGTTGGTATAGGCCGAAGAAAGATGATTTAGCCGTACACGAAGGAAGACCACAGACGGCGTACAGGTATCTAGCCGTAGAGTGTGGAAAACTAGAACCGTACGGAGGGTATTTTCTGGTCAATCTGCCTTCGGGACATCACAAGAGGCCTATGGAAGAGCATATTGAGAAAATAAATAGTACAGAACTATGTAGAGAAAAACAATAAAGGATAAACACAGCTTTAAATGGAAAAACCTGGTAAAACTATACCAAGAAAAAACTCATGGGCAAAGATCTTTTGGATTATATTTCTCAACAATTTTCACAGTTACAACAATTTTCAAAAAGTATATAGAAAGCATGACCTCTCATAGCATATAACATTTGATTATCAGAGTCCTAATTGAAGACAACTTTCTAAAAAAAGAAAGTATAACTCGTACAACTACATGTTGAACACTTGTCAAAATGGCTAAATATAGTTAGTCCCAGAAAAACACTACTGGAACAACATTGGTACTGACTTCATATCCCAACAGAGCCTATGCTAGTAATGCAAATTTGGGGGACAAGTGTTGTCAAATTGCAGGCTCAAGAAGTTGTCAAGAGACAATAAGACTTCTACCTCAAGGATCAACTATTTTATAGGTTGGATAAAATGTGTGCATCAAAGGCACAAAGGCTTTCTACTCAAGAAAAAGGCACATACTTCCACACTCATAGATTATTTTTATTTTGGTTGCTGAGTGCAATGGCAATCCCTCCGTTACTAGTTTTTGTTTCCTTTTTCAGATCATTATCATCACACTTCAAGTGATATCTTAAATGAGCAAGGACCTTTCATCTAATTTAGAACTGCTAGCCTAATAACTTCTCCAACCATAATCATGTTGACAATTCTATGTCACCACTCATATACTCATACTAGAATGTGAAAAGCTCCCAATGCCAAGGTCATCCCTAGATCCAAATGTAAACCTCAAGGGTTCATTCCTGATGACCTTACCTACTTATCGTTTTTGGGAATCAAAGACCATAGTTTGTACACCAACAATAAAGATAATGCATCTTTCAAATAACCACCATTCATTGAGCTTCTCTTTCAAATTAATCTAATTACATTAGAATGATAATTAGAATGATAACAACACATTTTAATCAAGTGTTGATTCCATGTCAATCATTAGTGTATGAAAACTCAAAACCACATAAGAACCATATCAATCTAACATTCCATGTTCACAAAGTGAATGACTCAAGCATAAATCATCTATCCATAATGTGGCCAGCTCTCACTTGTGTTGCACACAAACAAGTGATGAGCTCATATACCCCTTATAGGTACACATTGGGGTTAGCTCTAGCATACGCCACCAACACACAAGGTGACTAGCTCAAGCACCGAATGAATATACACAACATGAAGAGAAGGAAGTAGTTGGAACCCTACTACAAGCATTGTTTCCTTCCCCTAGTTCACTAGCACATAACCCTTTAAGAATATCTCATCTAGGTAAGGAATGTTGGTGTTACTGATATTGCATCATGGATCACATCCTTTACCAATCCACTACTACGATAATGATAAGCAAGCATCCCATACTACTAGTTGTCATCACTAGCAAGGGCATAAACATAACATGCATAATTCTTGAGGCCATTTTACACAGGTACATTGTGATTGACTCATACATACATTGAAACCAACTAGCAAAAGGATGAGAATGCAACACTACCTCGTGCACCTTCCCATTACCAGAAATCGCAAAGCATCCTACCTTGCAACGTCGGTCCCGTCCTTTTCCTGGATTCTTTGCACCAACTGTTATGATGATGAGCAAGCATTCCATACTACTTACTATCATCATCGAATAAGCTATAAGCCTAACGACACACATCACTTAAGGCCAAAATAAGATTTCAACAACTCATTAATCATTTATGTCATTATAAAATAATGTAAGTTACATAATCAAGATGTCTTATGGTCTTACCACAGACCCCAAGACTAATGCCTATACTACCAATCACCCAGACTGAATTAACAATCAAAACCATGAAATGATATCTCTAGTAGACACAACATAGGACACACATTTCTTTCGATACACATATACCAATACTAAACTCCTAAGATGTGTAGATACTAGCATCCATAGCCAACTACTAGTGAAAGCTTTTTCTATAACCGTTCAGCATATTCCCTACATGATACAAGTAAAACCTGGCTAACCAAATAATATGGCTGAATACTTCATGGCAAAGCACACTCCTTGAATCCTCTCACATTGGAGAACTGATAAGTTTATTTGTAAGTATATCATAGGTTTCACAATTTCAATGATAACATCAAGATGAGACGAACAAGCTCTATAAAGAGAACAATATCCTCTATATATGCCCTCGTAGAGTCCCTACCTAAACCCTAGTTGTGATGCCAAAAAGTCAGCTCCTATATCAATCTCAATTCCACGTTGTGGCATTAGAAAGTACAAGAATGCTAATCTAAAACATACTATATGAAGGGTTTGCACGTTGGCTAATACCCCAAAGGTATCCGCTAAACAATTCAAATGTCTTAGAAGTTTGGAGGTCAATTTGCCAATACAAAAGTAATGTGGTAAATCCACGTGAGATGGCCTCTACCCATACACATAATCCAATATAAATTCATAAATAATCAAAGTCCATTCACTTCATTCAGTTATATTTATAACCACATTATTTACTAAACCAGGATAAATTCACATATATTATTAGACAACATTCTACTTCCAAGTACATACATTTTTGGTATATTCCAATCATAAGGCTTAGCACACAATTATCCACCAAATAGCATAGAGACAAAATGTTGTACCATATTGGCAATACTTACCATTAATTGCCCATAGTTGGCAAGGGCCATCCTTAGGACTTTGTCCTAACTTAACACAAATCCAATTACATATTTAGAGCAAGTACACCATCCATACACGTTAAAAAGTTGTTCTCACCCTCAACTCATAATGGCTTAAGTCAACATCATCATTGTTGTGACGTTTTCACACCATCGCCCCATTGCAAATGGGGACCCCCTCTTTTGCAAGCAGTAGGAGTAGTGGTCTTAGGTAGTTTTTGTTGGCGACAGTTTTCAAGCCCCTTGGTCCGGCGAGTG
>MU225683.1:1235522-1247821 GCA_018584345.1 Thuja plicata | reverse complement strand
ATTACAAATTTAATAGTGTTTTTATTGTTTAAATGTTTACTTTTTATGATACTACGTGACATTCTAATCTTAACTCATGCTTCTAGGCTGCATTTATATCAAAATATGTATATATATAAAAAAAAAATTACATATTTTTGTACTAACGAACACGAACCCAAACCCCTTTTCAAAATTTTGGCGAACCGGCGAACCGGTTCTTCGAACTCAAACCCGAACCGGCATCCTAGTTATTTAATATTATCATCCATAAATGCATACAAATTATTGAAGGGAAAAAAACATAGCAAGAGACCATATGAAAGCCTTTATTATTATGCCTTAGTGTTTGGAAATATGCAAGACCAGATAAGAATGCAATAAATGTTTCAAGTTAATGCCTTTATTATCAACTTACTAATCTCTCTCTCACATACCTCATAGTTAAATTTGCGTTTGTGAATTGACTTGAATTTACGGACATCGATTATGGTCAATTCATCATCCTACAAGAAAATCATATTGATTAGGATAGACAAAAAAAGAAATTTACAATAACAAAAGCAATATGTGATGGTGCAATTCTCAATAATATTACTAAAATCATGAAAATAAATGCACAAAAGACGAACAAGAAACAAAAAAATATTTATATTACGAGGCACTAAAAACAACAGACAAAAAAAGATAACCACACAAGCCATAGCTTTGAAACTGTTATAAATAATATTATCTATGATAAAAGAATTACCCGATTTCCAACAGCAATATGTGTTCCATCAGGTTTAAAAGTAATGTTGATATTTTCTCCACTGAGTTCAACCTGCTGAGAACATTTTCCACCTAAAGCACAGGAAATATTAAACTCAATATAGGAGTAACCTAATTACTCTTCAATTTTGACGTCACATGCAGCTAAACTGGAATATTGACACCACATGCAGCTAAACTAAAAAAAAATCATGTGCGACTGTAACTTTTAAACTGTTGTCCCAAAAAATGACCTCCCAAAGTGCCATCCCTAGTGTTCCACCATTCTCATCCTAGAAACACAATGGAACATAGGTATGTCATACATATCTATATCACCATGCCAAAAAAATCCCCAGGACATGTCCCACCATCCCCATCTTGGAAACACCATGGAACATAGGGATGCCATCATATCCTTTATCAGCAACTTGTCCACTTTCATTCAAATTGACCCATTGAAGATGGGGAACATATATGTGTATGTGGGTGTGTGGGCGCATGCGCGCGTTACATAAATCAGATATATTGTAGATCACTGACTGCAAGGAAACTGTTATCTAAGACATTCAATGGTTTATTATTCCAAGTATCACTTAGAGAAGATCTTAAAACGTATAGATATTCACACATGATATGATGCTACCCTTTCCTGTCAGTCAACTCCAACACCATATTAAGGTCAAAGTTTTATATTATTCAGTCAAAGTTGCTATGATATCTACAAATCCTTTTAGAAAAACTGAGAAACCTGAATCCACACATGAAGCTGATTTGATCAGCACATTAAACCAAGCCTCGGAATATGGATTATAGAACCGGATTAGAAGTCTAAATGACAAATCCTCCAAAAGTATGAATGTTAACTCATTTTTATTCAAACATCAATAATATAGCTTGTGGATTACATGTTTTCCAGCAAATCTAAAAAGATCTATCTGCATATTGCCATAATATACAAATTAAACAGAACAGATCAAAATAGGAAAACAATTTCAAGTACCAAAAGAAAAGAAGCATATTCTCAAGAGTTTAAGTAAAAGAGATAGAACATGTAGAGAAAACTCCCAAAAACATTGAAATCAAAGACCAACAAAGAAATCTGAATGAACTTCAAATATTCAAAAACAGCGAAGATGCAATGAAACAAAGGGACCAGTAGATTAGGAGCTTGGGATCAACATATGAGAAACAATTACAATATTATCCAGTTTTAGAACCCCACGAATTACAGCATTCTAGATGAAAACAGAACAATTTTGAAAAACTGTTAACCAAGGACAGAACCAACAACAAAAATTGACAGGCTCCCAAAGCTTCCTGATATTTTTAATCATGTTCTGCAGTTCAAAGCCTCTAGAACTTCAGTTCTCAGCTGGATGCATCACAAATCTATTACAAAGCTTAAAAAATGGGAAAGAGCTTCACTTACTGCGAGCATCCCAAAGACGCACAGTCTTATCTCCAGAGGCAGTAGCAACCAACTCAGAATGCTTTGGGTCCCAACATAATTGGTCAACACTATCAGCGTGCCCTTTTAATTCTATATCCTTGCCCTTACTCTACAACAGAAATGCAAAAAGAAATATTAAGATAAGGGAACATGTCTATAAGAGTAAATGCTTTACCAAGACAGAAAGATCTATATTATGTTTCTTACGATTATCAACAATTGATGTCTGCACTATATGAATTAAATAAAATTACAAAACCTGTATTCATATCTCATGTACAAAATTACATAGAATTTTCAAAATTTGCTTCTACATGTGCATAAAAATGTAAACATTGAATTTTCAAAATTTGCCTCTACATTTGCATTAAGATGTAAAACTTTAAGATACATGCCAAAAATGTTTTAGAGGCATCAATAAGCACATTGCACATAAGATACTGCATGTACCAAACATAAAATATTGTCAATGTAGCTGCTTCTGGATCAAATTGTGTAAAAAAAAATTTGCATCAACGTTTCGGATCACACTCCCTGATCCATCATCAGGATGAAGAGAGCCAAGGAAGTGTTGAATCCGTCATCCGTGATCCGTGATCCGTCACTTTCTTGGCTCTCTTCATCCTGATGATGGATCACAGAGTGTGATCTGAAACATTGATGCAAAAAAAAATTTACACAATTTAATCCAGAAGCAGCTACAATCATATTTCATGGATTGTGGAAATCTGTTATCACTAAATAAAATATTGTGTCCACCAATTTATGACATTTCAATTATTTCATCCAATTGCTTCTCTCAAATTCCATACAAACAACATTGCTTCATACATAGTTCTTCCACAACAGCACTATCAAACCACAAAAAATAACTTGAGACTTGTTGGTAAAGAAATTTGTCACTGCAAATGTTTCTTCAAAAATGACCTTGTTTGTCCTGCGAGCAATGACGAATGTTCCAATAGTTGGAGAGATTAATGTAGAATAACAATCTTCCTCTGTGTTTGAGAGGGGTATCTCCCTCGTATGATGGGGATTTCAGGGTTTCTGCATACTTTTAACCTGAAGGTACAAAAGGGAGGAGGGACAAAAGTAAAAGACAATAGATAATAGAAACCCTACTAAAAGAAATACGAATACCAAACAGGACTTCACGAATGATAACATATTACAAGGGGGTTTCTAACACAAAATAAGTTTTGATATGCAGCAGCAAAAGAAGGATAACAAATCTCCATACGAGGAAACAAGTTATCTTATCACATTCAAACCAAGATACCAGGTTAGATGTGTTTCAACTTTCGCCGATTACATATAGAATTTGAATCAGAAGCTAATGGATTCCGTAACTACCAAGTGTTTTTGTCGAGAATTCGCATTTCATCTCTGCATTTAGGAAAAGCATGATTGTGTGTAAGAGCAGTATTTAACGCTGGAATGCATCATGTATCGCAGAGTATAGGTCAGCTGCAATTCCAACCCGCCTAGTTTGAAACTTTGAACAATATTGAAGTGTTGAAGGTGGAGAGTCGTTAAAATATCCAAGTTCCCTTCTGAGAGCAATGAAATGAGGAAGATGTAAAATTTCAAAGGTTATTGGAGGTGATTTTGGTACTTTAGTCATGTTTATGAACGAGTCAAGCGAGGAATCATTCAAGAAACTAAAATCATTTGTCAATTAAGTAAAGCATTTGATTATCTTTCAACCCCGATGAATTGGCATATCTTTGCAATTTTAGAAAACCACCAAATTGACTAAGTCATTGAAGAATAAGGCAAAAGAAAAGGGAAAAGTTCAGTTTTTTAGGAAGTTTGAGCATTTTAGAGTTCTTTGATTCCTTCCAATAGACAGACTAACACTTTTGTTATTAAGAAACAAAAACTTAAGAGAGAAATTCAGCCTTTAGCATGTGTTAGGGATTTTACTCTCCTTCGGAGAGCCTTTGACCCAATCCAGCACTTCCCTATGTCGACATTTTTCCTATGTCGAGGATAATGAGTACAAAAAGATAAAATCCATGAAATGTTAAAATGCCCAATGGACTTGAAGAACCGAAACAAAGCTACAAATGTCAAAGTCGGCTATTTTATAATTTTGGGGATGTGGCCATTGAAAGGAAATTTTGTCCAACATGAAAATCCCCAACCCCCTTGCTTGCCCGATCCTCCAACAAATAGTGATTTTGCCAATCTTTCTTAAGGGGAAAATGTCAATCCTTTTAAGATCAAAGTGTCGATATTCATTAGCAAGGCAGCAAACCCAATCCTCCATGTCATAAAATTGTCAATCCATATTGCAAGAACAATGCCAATCCAAGGCATAGTGACAAAGCCAACCAGCTCCATTCATCCCTATCAAACCCAACCCTCCATTGCAATGAGATAAAACCAATCCAAGGTCTAAACTAATGTTAACCCTCCTATGTGTTATTGAAATACCGATCCATTGGGATACAAAAATATCGATCCATAAGGATACAAAAATATCGATCCATGGCGTTATTGCGATTTCAATGTTCCTTAGTCATGAAGAAGATCCAATATCTTGCAAAAATGATTGTGACAACCCAAAGTGTAACGATTATGATGTTTGAAATGATGTCAATTATGGTTGAGTTCTGAACTTAATAATTATGCTTGCGATGCTATGAACGCTTTGATAAATAAATGGCAATGTGATCTTTTCATGTTTATAGTTATATTTGTAAACATGAAGATATAATCTTTTGTTCTTCTAATAGTTTTGATGAAATAATGGCTCAGTTTAAAATGGGGTATTTTGATGAAATGATGACTTATTTAATTGAATGGGAGTATGACGAAAGGAGTATAACTCTAACAAGCCTAAATGCATTTGTAAGGTAATGAAATGATGTCTTTACTGCGGGACAAATGCCTCCAAGGGGTCAAAGAGAGTTAATCAAAGACTCCCAAGATTGACGAAAGCTATAAGATCATTAAAATGAAGTAGGATTACAAGGGCATTTCACATGGCTCCAAAGTACACACAAAATGGGACCAAGTGGGAGATACTAATTTGGGACACACCTAAAGGATGTTACGTGAAAGAATGAAACATTTCATGAAGAAATATTCAAAATGTGTTTTATAGTAAAAGGACTAGGGAATTTGAGATATAACATTGAAAAGTCAAAAATTATATTTTTTTGGACCTACTCTTTTGTCTTATTCTCCTATTACACTTTCGGAAGCGTGTCGTTTTCATCTTCTAGTGGGAGTAGGTAGAAGATATTAATATAAAATGTCCTGGAGTTTCTAGAAGAGAAATCTGAGTCCTCCATTTGTGTTAATCTCCGTTGTTGATCTTGTAAGCCTTTTCTATAAAAGGAAATTTCATTCTCCTTTGTAAAGTTGGTAGTCAAGAGTAGTCATTAGCATAGGTAGTTGTTGTAGTAGAAATTGATGAACTAAGATTGTTGTAAACAATATTTGGAGTTAATGCAAGTGAATCACTGAAGTTATAGTGTCAATCTTGTGTTCTTTAGATGTATGCATGGTTTCTATTCTTCAATGTTGGTTTTAGTTCAGTGATTTAAATGGAGAAATGTGAAGATATGTGATGGATTTCTGATTCATACCATTTGTACCTTGCTGATGTAAGTTGCAGTGTATGTTTAGTTTGAACCTAACTTGCACCATTAGTTCAATTGTGAATACATGTTTGAGTTGCACCATTATTGGGTACTTGAATGTATGTTTACAATCTGAAAATATTTTGTTTCCTTTGAAGATTGCACTAATTTTGTGGTGTTGTGAGTAATCTAGTCAAGCAAAAATCAGTTTTATGGGATCCATCTGAAGTATCATCCATTACTAACATTGCCATTAGGATTCTTAGCTTAGTCTCTCTAAATCCTTATCCCTTTGACAGATTATTTTGAAGCAGTTCAGTAGTATTAGTAAAGTGCTATAATGGCTTTGAAAGATCTGAAAACCCTTAGACAGCTAGAGGATATGAAGTCCTATCAATATTAGACTTTGGAGAACCTGAAGTTCTATCATGAGGAAAGCCTATAGGAGAAACCACATACAGTGAAAGGGAGATGGATTCGATCTTCAGGAACATTTCTGTAAATCCCCTCGTGATTACCAACATATCACATCATCAACTGAGTCTATTCCAGTGAAATTTGAAACCTAACAAACAGAACCTTAGGTCATCTCACTTGAACAAGATCAATAGCATTTGAGATTTCCTTTTAACAAGAGAGGATAGAATATACTCCGTATATTTTATTTTGTGTTGGTGGTATGCAAACATCCTCATCAATGCAGAATAAGATAACAAACTTTCTTACGAATTGGCCTCACATTTGGAATGTGACATGGAACTTACTTTGGACCATGACAAGTGCAATGTTTCTCTATCCATGAGCTTCTATAAACTACAAGGAAATACGCAATTGTGTATCAATAAAATAACAAGCATTTATAATTACAAATACGAAACTAATAAAATGTCAGAAGGGGAACTACTACAACAACAATAAAATGTCTCATTTATAAAAGAGAAGCTCTTAACAGTCCAAAAAAGCAAAGCACAAACATGGTCTGTTTAGATCTTTCAATACTACAAATCCATACTTAAAGTCCATTCTCAGCATCTTGCTCAAACTAAAATCTGTCTCCTTTTTAAAAAAGAATTTAACATATTTAAGGTGTAGACTAGAAACATTCACGTTCAAGTTGCACGACTTTGAAAAGTTATGAGTTAAATAAAACATAAAACACAAGAGCAATTTGCTTGTATTTAAGCGATTTCTGAAGAAGAAACAGTTATAGTGAGGCAAGACAAGAACTGTGACTAAGATAATTTTCAATTAAAAACAGCAATCAGTCACTAATAATTTAATGAATGATAAAAAAGTGTATTTAGCGAAAAAGATATATGCAAAATGAAAAATCTATGATAACAGTGATATAGTTGGTTTCATATATATTACATGACCATGTGGCTCAATGTGCCAAACCCGAGCTGTCTGATCAACAGAGCCTGAAGCAAGCTTGGTTCCAGTACAATTCCAAGCAACTGAATGTACCTGAAATGATATTCAATTTGAGAGGTTCCCCTGACAAATAATATCTCACATGGCAATTTATCCAAATGGAGAATGCATAGAGAATATAGCAACACAACTAAAGACATCAAAAAGAAACTGATAGCTGTAGCCTATAAGGATATAAATGGTGATTGATGAATTAAAAAAGCATAAAACTTCAATGTGAGCACTCCAAATCAGCTGCACATAAATCAATCTGTAATATGTATACCTTTGGTATGAACTAACAAGAGAAATGTTCGCCAGTCATTTACATTTCTGAAGAAACATAAGAAATTGTACAAAAAGAACAATTGTACTGAATTTTTGAACCATAAATTTTTAAAGATAAAAGTAATTCTACTTGGTTGGTTAGAAACAAGAACAACATCACTCGCTAATCATTTCCAAGTTTTAAAAAAGTGCTAACAGAACACTCAGAATGCAGGGAGAGTGAACCAAGAATGCATGTAATATCATTTCTATTGCTAGAAATCAACAATTATATTGGTTTCAAGCATTGACCACTGTTTATTAAAGTTTGAATTGAACACTTGCAATTTATCTACATAACATATGCCATCGACAGAATTAAGATTATTCATTTTTTCTTGCCTATTAAGTTTAATACTATTAGCCTAGATTAGCTTGCTTAATTTAAAAATTTAAAAGTGTCTGCAATAATCTTTGTTAGTGGGACAATAAATTATAATTACCAAATATTGATGGTATTTGTATGAAGAAGTTCACATTCTCATGAGCTTCACAAAATTATAGCAACGCCACTTTATGATTAAATATGACTGACTCGTTTGCTTTCATGTGGAACTTGATGAAGGATTCTGTTGTGACCTTTTCACACCATTGCCCCATTACAAATGGAGACCCCCTCTTTTCACTTCGGTAGTTGGTAGTTTAGTAGTCTTAGTGGCAGTATAGCAACATTCCAAGGGCATAGAAGTCAAAGTCTTGGAATGGTTTTAGATGCATTTCAGTCTGCGAGAGGATTATGCTTATCAATTGCCCTGTAAAGTTCTAACACTTAGCCAATGTCCTCACCAAGTGGAGATTCATACAACTCATGGAAGAATGTGAAGTTTGAGTGCAAGGCAAGCATGTAGGAGTTATGAGAAGAAGAAAATTGCCTTTGAAACTTAGTTGAATCGCCATTAAATGGCAACCCTTAAGCAGCCCATATGCAAATTGAAAGCAAAGGAACGATGATGCCAATTTGGAGATGAGATGAAAATTTAAAACCAATGCAAAAGAAGATAAGTTTGAATTGCAAGTAAAGATAGCAAGAAGTCAAGGGGCTGAAAATGATCAACTTGCAAATCAGAAAGTCAAGTTAAGTGCAAGTTTGAGTTTGGAACTAAAACACCGCCATTTTCAATTAGAATCATGAGTTGTACATGTGATTGTGCCCAACTCAGTCAATTTCCACATTGCAATGCTATGTTCACGCCCAAGACTTTAACAATTTCCAAAAGTGTATTGCATTGCGCCCAAGTGGAGGAATTCCGCCCAACAAGAGGTTGAATTCCGCCCAGCACTCCATGTAGAGGCACCCAGCAGCAAGTCAAAATCCATCCCAAGCATTAAGTGTTTGCTCAACAAACAAGTCCAATTGCAAGTTACAAGATGAAGTTCAAGCTCAATGTACAATCAAATTCCGACCTGAATGAGCAAGTCAAAGTGCCCAAATGGGGATGATTTCCAAAAATGACCATGCTTTGTGCCCAATGACAAAACAAATCCCGCCAAAGCATGAGGTAGCTTGCCCAAGGCATAAACAATCTCCAACATGTAATTGCGCCCAAAGGGAAATCAATTTCTGATCTGCACTTTGATTTAAACCCAGAAACTATGCAATCTCCAAAAATGTCATGTTGCCCAACTAGATGTTAATGTCGGAAAAGCATTATGTAATGTCCCCTTCCTAGCACAAGTTGTATGCGTTTGTCGTTAGCCTATTTGTCCATGGTCCTGTAGGCTAACAAAGACATTTATGGGACTTTGAAGCCATTTGGCATAGAAAGTTTTCATTGTGGGTCAATCTGAGGTGTTTGGATGCAGTTTTCGCATACTTACTATTTATTGTATGTCATTTTGGGCATGGTCGGGATCTTCAGTGACAGTGCCATGTTGATGTTAAATGATTAATATCGACAAAAAAATTTAATAGCATTGATATTATTTATTTATACATTAAGAAAGTTAGTTTATAAAGTTAAATATAAATATTTAACTTTATTAATGTCAGACTATAGTTAAGTGGGAAACATTTAATTATTAAAAGTCCCTTTATTTAATAACACATTGGAGGCATAAAATATATGGGTACTCAAGTTAAAGGGGAAGTTATTTTAAGTGACATGGGGAGATATTAAAGGAAAAGCATTCATGGAAAAATGGTGGAAAAAGCATTGCGAGAAAATAGGAGAGAAAAAACAAAATCCTGAAAAATAGGGAATGGCAAAAGTGATGAGGAAAAGTGATTTTGTTTATCCCACATTGGTAAGATGAGTGAATGAGCTCTTATGAGAGCGTAATAAAAGATTTCCAAGAGCTTACTTTCAGTATGCTGGATTGAATAAGAAATTTATGAAATTATTTGGAGAGTTTATCTTTGAGATCTTTGAGGGCTTGGAGAACGAAATCCCTCTTTGCTAACAATCTCTATGTTGTTGGAAGACACAGTATGGGGATTCGATTGGTGTTCTCAATCAGGTAATACAACATACTTCAAGGTTTCTTATTTATTGGTTGTATGGTTCGATTTCTATATCAGATTGTATGAGGAGTGTTTGAAGACAAATCTGGGACTGAGTTGGAGAAGTTTATTACTGCGCATTGGTTTATACTGGCCATCCCAAATCAGTATTGCTGCAACTACATCAGTCTGGCCGTATCATTTCATGTTGGCCATATTACTTGGTGGGCTTGACATGAGACTGCTGGGCATTGTGTGTGAGGGTTTGGAGATCACATTTGCAGTTTGGAGGATGATCTCTGCTATATAGTTTTGCTACAGGCAGAAGCATCACTTGAAAGGGTTTGAATCTGCAATTTGTAAGCTTCGTGGAGTCATTCTTGGGCATTATATATGTGCTCGTGAAGTTTGGTTAATGCTGCTACAATTTTTAGCATTCTCTATTATGTATTGAAGACTTACCAGGTTTGCAATGATATTAATTTCAGATTTGTAAGGCTGAAACAAGTTTTAAGAAGTCTGAACAAACTTATGTATTAATTTAATCTTCTATGTTATATTGCAAGTATTTTGTTATGTATTGCAATTTGAAAGTTCACTTACCAAATAACAACCAACAAAAAACATATACAACTGCAAAATGAGAACGAATCAGAAAACCCACTAATCAGCTTGCAAGCAACCTGTTGGAAAAATTTACAGTGGGTGGAAAAGGCACCAAAAATCAAATTGATGAATTGTGTCTAGAGTTAAGCTTGGCACATTCTTCATCATCCAAATCAGAAAATCAGTCACCTATGGCAATCCCTACTAAAAGACAAACCTAATACAAAAATTATGGAGATCATACAAATTCTTTAAGGGATCAACACACTTGGTAAGGATGAATTAATGCACAATGATTTCAGTATGCTCCAAACTAAGGAGATCCAATATGTTGATAGGGACTGGGAAATACATCAAGAATCTGAAATTTTGAACTTGAAAGATCGATCATCACATGATTATGCAGATTACAGCCTTGGGATTGCTGCTATAAAAGGGTATGCAAGCAGATTTCAAAGGGGTACATTTGAGAGATCAGCAACAGATGAGGATCAACCAAAACTAGATGATGAGATGCATGAGACTTTTGATGTTAGCAATGAAAGGTACGAAGAAAATGCTTGTTTAATGATTGTGGACCGAAATCCTTTAACTGCACATGATTTGATTTGTCATGAGATGAAGGATAAAATCCATGTGGGTAACTTTGGAAAAGGGCATCACCTAGTTCAAAACTATATGGTTAAGCATGAAACAATGATTTATCCCAAACTTGAACTTGCTATTCATCATTTATTGCTAGATAGTGGTTCTACATACTCTTAGATTGATGAGTTGGCATAATACCATCAGTGTGCTGCAGATTGATGAATTTTCTAACTTGATTCAAAGGATTTCAGCGAGTACCTCGATGATTAGTTGCTGCCCTACTATGCTGATCATAGAGTTCTCAGAATTTTCAATATTGATAGTGTCATGAGCCATGAATCGAGATATATAATATAAAAGAAGTGATTGAATATGTATTTGAATGGTTGACTTCTCAAATTTTCTAAATAATAAATATTATTAATTATAATCAACTGATTAGAAAATAATCAAGGTTAATAATATTAATTAAATCTACACAATAAATAACTGCTAAAGTAAATGTATTATTAATAATAAACATAAAACATATTATACTAAATATATTTTATTAATGAACATATAAACATATTACGTAATAAACACCCATAACCGGTGACTCATCATCGTGAATGGGTGTGACGCACAAACAGGAAAGGTGGGGGGGATATAAAAAAAATCTGCATTTCCCATTATCCAGTCAGCATCCAATATAAATATCAACTTGTATTGAGCGACATATATGTTGCTGAGTAAATATAGAATCGAAAGGGAATATAAAAATAGGAGTATTGATCATAATAAATAATGGATATTTACCATGCTGTAAGAATAGTGTGACCGCAAGTAGGCTGTAACATATTTGAGTTACATACTCATTTATGGATATATATATGTATATTAATAATAAAATCAGACGAGATTAAATATTATAAGAAAATATTATTCATATATATAATGGACGTGACTGATAATAGATATTAAGAGAGACTTACATATTGAGAAATATAGATATAATAAATATATATATGTAATAATAATAATCAGACATATATTATGTATATATTTATTAATAATAATAAATCATATATATATGTGTTAAATTATAGCTTCGATATGATTGACTTATCTATATATATATATATGTAATATATATATATATATATATATA
>MU225683.1:1198571-1235339 GCA_018584345.1 Thuja plicata | reverse complement strand
AACTATAGTATGATAGTTATCGTAACACATATTAATGTGTGTTACGATAACTATAGTATGATAGTTATCGTAACACATATTAATGTGTGTTACGATAACTATCATATGATAGTTATACGTAACACTAAACAGCAGTGTTATCAGTAAAACAGCACTAAGCAATGTGATTAATCAGCACTATATGAAACGGCATATGTATGTAAAGACATGACCGTGCGTGGCTTAAGCCACGTCCGGTCATGTCTTTACATAGACATGACTATCATGTTTTATATATGTATATATATATATGTGTGTGTGTGTGTGTGTGTGTGTGTGTGTATATGTGTGTGTGTGTGTGTGTGTGTGTACCTTCGTATGTGCTGTGGAAATATATCAATTACGGAGTTCATATTACTACCACAGCACATATGAAGAGCATATATTTACATTTATAATTCAGTAAATATTCAAAAGTTAATAATTGTGAATAATACAAATAGCAATATTGAATTCTCTCTATTAAAGATCTCTATTCCTGACATGGTATCAGAACCTCTCTAGAGAAGAATCAAAATAGATAAATTCTGAATTATATCAGATCGATTATAAGAATATAAGAGCAAAATAATAATGGCCAACAGCATTAAATTAGAGGACAGACTTGAAGGTGCTTCAAACTTCTTCTCATGGAAAATACAAATCCTAACATTGCTCCAAGAACTTGAGTTAGATTCCTATGTTGAGGAGGATATAAAGATGCCTGAAGATGAACCTAATAAATCAACTTGGAAAAGGCGCAACAACAAAGCAAACAAAATAATAATCGATTCTGTTAAAGACCATATTCTTCCCTCCATAGCAAGACTAAAGACCGCCTATGAAGTATTCAAAATCATTCAAGAGACATATGAGATAAATAATACAAGCAGATTACTTACTCTCAAACAACAACTCCTGAATTTAAAGATAAACAAAGGGGAAACCATCACATCTTACTTCCTAAGGATTTCCAAATTAAAAGATCAACTATCTACTATTGGAAACAATGTTGACGACATAGAGTTACCATTAATAGCTCTTTGAGGATTACCTATCTCATGGGAATCCTTCATTCAATGTATAACTGGACACCCCTCCCTACCTAAATTCAATCAACTAAAGAATGACTGCACCCAGGTGGAATCTCAATTAATATCAAGAGGGATCGGGCCAAACAACGGAGGAGAGATCCAAGCTCTACAAACTCATTCAAATTTCAAAGGCAACAAAAGGAAGTTCAAACATAAGAAGGGAAACTATAGCAAAAATCACAAAACTAGAGATTTTTCAAAAGTACAATGCTATAAATGTGATAAACTTGGACATACACAGGTTTTGTCTAGAAAGAAAGAAAATTCAAGCTACAATAGCTGAAGTCAAAGAAGCAGAAGTGTCCCTATTCTTCTTGGCCTTATCAAGTGAAGTAAACTCAAACAAAAACAATTGGATAATCGATAGCAGGGCATCACGGCATATAACTGGATTCAGAGATCAATTTGAAACCCTAGAAGAACATTCCTCTGAAGAGGTTGTTATTGGAGATAACTCCACTTAACCTGCGAAAGGAATTAGGACCTGCTCAATCAAGTTTAAAACAGGGGTAACCCCACAGTTGAAGGATGTTCTCGTTGTAACAGGTATTAAAAGGACCTTGGTCTCTATCTCAGGCCTAGCCGATCAAGGCTATCAAGTCTCATTTCAAGAAAATAAAGTGCTAATATGGCCTAAAAACACTAACATCAAAAATGCTATCTCTATAGGGTATAGGGATGGAAGCCTATACAAATTATGTAATAATCACAAATCAGCTCTATGTCATGAAGTGTCAGACTCTAATGAACTCTGGCACAGAAGATTAGGACATCTTGGATTTAGCACTCTTCCTTCCATAAGGAAAATAGCTACAGGTATACCCAATCTAAAATCAAATCACATGAGTACTTGTAAAGGGTGTGCCCTAGGAAAAAATATCAAAAGATCCTTTCCTTCTAGTGAACATAAAACCAAAGTTGTATTAGAACTCATTCACACAGATTTGTGTGGACCTATGTCAACTCTCTCACTAGGAGGATTTTCATATTATGTGATTTTCATTGATGATTACTCTAGAAAAACTTGGATTTATTTCCTTAAACTAAAAGAATCAAATGAAGTAATGCTAAAATTCAAAGAATTCAAAGCATTAGTTGAAAACCAAACTGGAAAGAAAATAAAAACCCTAAGATCAGACAACGGAGGTGAATATATCTTTGAAAACTTTAAAGAATTTTGCATTTCTGTTGGGATTAAGAGGGTGTATACTGTACCTTATAATCCTCAACAGAATGGAGTAGCAAAAAGGAAAAATAGAACTATTATTGAAGCTGCCAAGGCTACGATGCATGATCAAAATCTTCATACCTCATTTTGGGCCGAAGCATCTAATACTGTCGTATACATTCAAAACAGGTGTCCTCACTCAATTCTAGAAAACATTACACCTGAAGAAGCCTTTACAAGGAAGAAACCAAATCTAAGTCATCTAAGAATCTTCAGATGTCTTGTATATGTTCACATTCCTAAAGAGAAAAGAACCAAACTAGAACCCTCTGGAAAGAAAGGAATATTTGTTGGCTACAGTGAAACTCCTAAAGGATACAGGGTCTACATAACAGGACGGAAATCTATTGACATTAGTAGAGATATCAAATTTGAAGGACATTGCTCTTAAACTCTCTACACTTATAGAAGAAGGATCAAATGAGAATCAGAGGGAGAATATTATAGAAAATAATGAAATTCACGACATTGAGAATCAGAGGGAGAATGCACTTCGAGATGATGGGAACTACATTATCGAGAACCAAAGAGAGAACATAACAGAAAATAATGAACTTCCTTCATCCAATCTTGAAGATGTTGAAATTCCTAACAACAAGAAAAGGCCACTATGGGCAAGAAAAATGATTGAAGAAGATAATGTTCAACCAGATGAAATATTTAAAGAAAGTAAGAGAACAAGAAATCAAAGATGCTATCTTGCACTTATGGTTGAACTCACTAAATCCGAAACATCTAATGTTAAAGAAGCTTTAACTTGTCAAGCCTGGAAAGATACGATGATCGAAGAATATCAATCTATTGTAAAAAATGATGTTTGGGAAATAGTACCAAGACCTAAAGAGAAATCAATTGTACCTTCAAGATGGCTATTCAAAATCAAATATGCTTCCAATGGTAGTAATGAAAAACATAAAGCCAGATTTGTCGCCAGGGGTTTTTCTGAAAAGGCCGGAATTGACTACGAAGAAACCTTTGCTCCGGTTGCTCGATATACTTCTGTGAGAACTATTATCACCATTGCAGCATCCAAAGGGTGGAAGATACACTTTTGCAAAGACCTGAGTTTTTAAAAATTTTGGGACTATCAAGTAATTGCCAAGTCCAAGTTTTACAACAATGCTTTGGACAACAAATAAACTACAGGCTCCTAGATGTAAAGGTATTATAGTTGAGTTGTGATGGTTTAAACAGGTTTTCAAAGATTTCTTAAGCCTCCATGGAGAAGTTGAGATGCAGTTCATTGCAGATTTGTACTCTGTTTGACCCAAAACATTGTTGGTTAAAACTTTCTTACATAGATGCTATTGAGACGACGTATTCTCATGAATACTCTTTGCAATATGAAATTCCCGTTTGCCCTTATATGTGGTTCGTGCCATAGGCTACCTACCACATTGCTGCTTCGAACTAATATTTATCTATTCATATAAGCATATTTCTAATTTCAAAAACCATTTGACAGTTTTTAATGCTTGAGTACTTTTCATAGATTGTTACTTAATGATTGTCTTCTGAAATCAGCTGCCCGGTATTTAGGTTTACCACACGTTTCGGCTCTCTCTGCAGGACCCATTATCATGAACCTAAATGCTAGGCAGCTGACTCCATAAGAGAAACATGAAACATTTGGCATGTCTCTGGTAGAGGATAACTATTATATTAAGCGTAATTTCTACAGAAAAAAAGAAATTTTGATTTTGTGCCAGCACTTCACAGGCAAATCTTAGCAATGCATATTAATTGGACAATAAAAAAAATATTTTAAACGGAATTTCTCTTAGTGCAAACAACATCGTCACCGAAAGAAATTTTTATAGAAATGCTACGCCCATAAGCACTCCATTATACCAATCAATTACACATAAATTAAAAATAGCAAAGCAACAGAGGTACTGATAAGCCGTATTTTATAGACACGCATTTCTTCCAAAATGCAAATACTTATACCTGCACAATTTATTCGCCGCCTAATTCATAGCATTAAAGCTTCCTGCTAGGTCGAATCCACGCAGTCTCGTTCCTTTAGTTTAAATATATAAATTTGTCGAAAATTATTTTTTAAGGAATAATCTATTACCTTCTTTTTGTGACTGATATACTCTCTGGTGTATAAATTTTTGAAGATGGGAGAGCTGTCTGTGACGCTCTGCATTTGCAAATCGCCCGATCCTCCGGCCATGCCCACTTACGCTTTAAATTGTGCATTCACAAACAATTTCTCAAACAGTTGTAGGAGAAGCTCTTCATTTCACTCGCGCTCGGTTTAAAAACTAGAAGTTCGATTTTAAATGAAGTAGATGAAAAGTTCCCTTCTTAAAATTTTTGCTTTTATTTAAGAAATTTATAAAATGTATTCACCAATGTTTTCCATGGTTTTGATTTTTTGAGACACAACCAAAAGAAAATTGCTACGAAAATATTTGGAGACCTAGGGGAGAGGGATGGAGGTTTCTATTGTGGGGATAAAAGTCGACAACATGGGTTTCACTTGTTAACAAAATTGGATTTAATGTTACGCATAAAATAATTTCCTATTTAAATTCATAATCTATAAACAAAAGTACCTATTAAATTAAGTAAAGATGTAATCAAAATTTTGGTAATTATTGTTCATATTTCCAAATATAAATTGGTTGGGAATATAAATTTATGTTTCCATTATAGAGTATGTTTATAAAAATAGTGATATGACAATAACATATGGAGTTTACATTTCATCTATAATTGGCGGATACATTTGACTGTATTACAAATATAAGTATTCCAAATTTCAACCATGCTTGATCAACTTCTTGATCCAGCATACCTAAATATTCCCTCATTCTCGAAATAGACCTTGCGATAATTTAAGGAAAATTTGCAGGCTCACAAGAGAATTATATTACAATATAAGAACAATAATAATATTATAACCAAGACCCCCTTTTTTTAATAAGAGGTAAAAAATTATTCAAATTAAAGCAAGAAGTACAAAACAAAAAATAACATTACATATTTTCATCTTATATGATTAACGTTTCCAAAGTCTCTAAATAATTTTGAGGTGATAACCCCTAGTCTCCAACATCCCATCCTTCAAGATTTTTAGAGGCCCACCTAGCTAGACAATCTACCATTTTGTTCCATTCCCTAGGAAGATGACATAAAGAAACATAATTCAAAAAGTTGATAAGATTTAAAACCTTATTTTTCACTAAAGCCAATTGCTAATTAACTCCATCCAGCCTTCGTTCATTCAACAAATCCACAATAATCTGAGAATCAGACTCACAAATAATTATCCTCCAACCAAGGGAGCACCCTCTCTCAGCAGCTTGTAAAATAGCCAAAGCCTTCATCATATTATTAGAGTGCTTCCCTTTGTATATAGAGAAAAACAACACCACACCACCACCATGCCTCTCTCAATGCCCCTGATTCCTGCATGACTAGGTTTCCCATGGGAACGCCCATCAATATTAACTTTTAAAACTCCCCTAAGAGGAGAAAGTCATCTCACTTCCCAATGGATCCTTTGTTTAGCTTGTCAACGCCTTTTGGTAGCCTTGAAGGCCCCTCTACTTTACCCTAAATTTATAATTCTTGATTACATCATGCTCACTAAGATCAGTCACTAGAGAAAGATCACATTTTGCATAAATAATTTCATGAAATCTACTAACATTTTTTCTCCACGCCTAATCCTCTTCCAATTTATTATCCTGAAATATTCTATAATTCCTCTCCAACCAAAGATTCCAGAGAATGAAAGTAGGACCAATCACCCTAGCAACCTGGAGAAAAGAGGTTTTAGCCAGAGATCTTCCCAAACTTTCCTAGACTTTTACTAAAGAAGTAGAATGAATATAAGTATGATGCCACACCTTCCACCACTAATGTCAAATCATTCTAGAATACTGGCATTGGAAGAAAACATGAGAAGTGCACTCTTCATTATTAAAAAAAGAACACGGATAGAAGGACCATGGAAGTCTCTCTTACACAAATTTTGCCAAGTTCAAGACACTGATCTTGAGCCAATAACCATAATAAAATTTATATTTTGACTAAAAGAATTTATTATGAACATGCTTCCACCAATGTACACCAACTTGACCATAATGTTTCCTATCTAGCTCCAAATAGCCCGAGGTAACAAAGAACTTGTCTTTAGGATCAGGACTTCGTGCTAGATTATCCCTCCCCTTAAGAGAACTACAAAATCGGCTTGCTAGGATCTTAGCAAGTTCCTATCAATCCTCCACATTATCCTTGTTTGGCCACTTCTAAGGGTCCTTTCAACAAGTCACCTCTAATTTACCCATATTCTTAATAGTCTTAAAATCCTTAACCATTTTCCAACTAGCTTCAGACAAAATATTATACAGAGGCAAAAGATGAGGAAACTCATAAGCAATATGAGGATGGTCATCCTAGGATTCCAGCCAAAAAAGAGTGTCAAAGCTCTTATTGCAAATCTAAAATAGACCTTCCCTTATCATCTTTGTGTATGCACCCTAAAATGGTCGCCTAGACTATGGGCCCCCATTCTTCAATTTATCAAATGACAGAATCAATTTATCAAATTCCTGAATCAATGCTTTGCAACATTTTAATTCAAATCAATTTTCTTGATCAAATTGTAATTAATTCAATTATTTCAATATTTCCTAAGGTTTGATCATTTCATCAATTATCTTATTTAATTAAAAGAAAACAATCCCTTTTATTAAATAAAATAATCTTATTTAATTAAAATATCTCTTAATTAAATAATCTTATCTTATTTAATTAAAATCTCTCTTAATTAAATAATATTATCTTATTTAATTAAAATCTCCATTTTTAATTAATAAAATAATCTTATTTAATTAAAAGAAAATCCTTCTTTTAATTAAATAAAACCCCCCACTTAAATCCCTCTTTGTGTTAAAAAAGGAAATAAATTAAATAAAAATAAATAAAGCTCCTTTTTCTTCACACGTATTCCTAAGTGGTGGACTTTTTTGCCTCTTAATCATAGCCTTTGATTTTGCCTTTTGAAGATATGAGCACGTGGATCAACCAAGATTTAATCTCCACCATTGCTCATTTTTGTTTACCTCTTAATATCTACCTTCCATTGCTCTTTAAAAGGAAACCTCTCCTTCTCATTTTAAAAATATACACTTTTATGCTATTATTATGCTGCAGGTTTGGAGAGCAATCTTGGAGGAGAGTTTGAGCATTTGAGCTTGAACCATGCAACTTATTCTTCTTGTTTTCTTCTCTCATGCATTCATGACAATCCATTTAGAGTAGATTCATGTTAATTTATATTCATATTTCCTTTCAATAGATTAATCTTGCATATTTCCTTCATAGATTAATTTGCATATTTGCTTTCATGCATTGTTATCATATAGATTAGTTTCCTTTCATGCATAATAGCTTTCATTTTCATTTGCAATGCATATTTGGTGATCATGGAGACTAGCATTCTTGCTTTTCCTTTTTGAATCTCTCATTTCATGGTGTACTTGCATGGGCATAACTATGTCTACATTGAGGGGCTTCATCACAAACCTTTGCACTCCATGAATAGGGAGCTATTAGTTGTCATTTGAGACCTCATTCTTGAGCAATCTTGGATATAATGACTCATAGAAGTGTGTCGCATTTTCAGCACACATTTTTGGCACCCACCGTGGGGCAACCCACCTTTACATGTTGGTTTTGATTATTTTTGGAGCTAACCCCCTTGTGCATATTTGCTTGGAGACAAAAACCCTAGATTTTCAAAGATTTGATCATATCTCCCAATCGGCTTAGAGTTTTGTTCTGAATTTTTTTTTGCAGGTTGGCGACAAATCAAAGAAGCTTCAGTAAAAAATTTAGAATCTTCTAAGGTATCGTGAAGTTTTTACAATTTTTTCTTTATTTTTCATAAAAAAATAATTTTTGGCGCAAATCAACATATTTTTCAAAAACTTTTACATTTTCAGAAAGGTATATAAATTCTACAGGGAGTTCATTCGTTGTGTTTTAAATTTGGATGCAACATCATAACTCATTTGGTTGATTTATGAAAACTAGTCTATTTTGGAAAAATGGCTCCCTAGGGAATAAATGAAAAGATCTTTTTAAAATTCTGACATTTTTGGAAAGCTCTTTGTTTTTTAACAGGGGTCTCTTTTCTGCATCTAGGGTTTGGGATCTGAATTCATGTCATATAGGTCCAATCTTGTTGACTAGGTCAAAAAATCAAAATTTAAAAAAAAAGTGCATTGAATGATTAACTTGTACTTATTTTTCACATGGTTCAATGCATGATATGAGTTGTCATTTAGATTATTTGCTGGTTATTATTGCTCCTAACAATTGATTTTCAGATCTAACCCTAGGGTTTGCATAAGTTGAGTATACATTGCATATCTTGTTTGTTGTTTGTTGTTTGTTGCTTGCTGTGTTTTTCTGATTTTTATTTCTGAAACAGCTTAACATGTGGTTTGCAGGACGTTGAAAAGAAGACTCAAATAAAGACTACTAGTAAATTGTCTTGCAGGGTGCCTTAATTGATAGCATGCTAAACTTTGTGCTTGTATTTCACTTTGTTTTATTACAATAGGAACCCACATGCAAGACTTCTAAAATGAACTTCTATTTTGGTATTTTAGGAATGGCAATGATGTTAAGAAACTATGCTCTCGCCCTTTTAGGATGATCAAAAATCCAGAAGCATTGTTGTTATTTTCTTATGTATTTGAAGTGTCTTTTAGATTATAATCCTAAGAATTATATGAACGTATCCTCTCCCCTTGCCTTTGTGAATCTTGGGTGCAAGACAAAATCATATAATTCTTCTAGTGTGGCTACCTCCCAAGTGCTTTAATAGAGCCAGTGAGAGTGGATTTCCCAACCGGTGATAAGCTAAAGTCAAGCCTGTTAGAGTAGTCATAGTATAGCTAATAATTAAATCATTTAATTATTAGTCTATTTACTCTATGCTTAAGTTTCACTTAGGCAGTTTATAATTCTTTAGGGTTTTCACCTTTAGGGTTTTGTGATTCATTTTATAAGGGTTCACTTCTTTGCATTTCATTAAGGAGATTGTAATCTTTTAATTTTGTTGATAATAGAAATTCTTTTCTCTCAACATAGATTTCTAGTCTCTGGCTTTTTGGCCGCCATAGTTTTCTTCTTCTGTCTTCTGTTTCTTGCTTCTACTCGTGACAGATGTGCATGCAGGTGTTCTTGGGAGATTAGCTTTCAGCCTAATCTAAAATGGTATCAGAGCTCTCCTGCAGCCGGCTGTTCGTTCTTTGTTGAAGCAACAGAGGGTTTCAGAAGTTTTTTCAGTGTTTTCTATTGGATCTGGGGGGTCTTTATTTTTTGAGGCACTTTGGACCAAAACCGACCTCACGGTTGCGTCCAAAAGGCCCAAAAACCCCAGAATACATATAAAGTTTGTCTATTTTGGACAACTTGGCCCCAAGGCAAAAAAAAAATGGTTTCTAGTGTCGTACGGGCATGAAAACCGAGGAAAAATTAAAAAACCTTATTTGTTTTATGATTTTTTGGGTGTTCAAAAATGTGCACAGTGCTATTTCAAATGCGCCACCGTCGGGCCACCCCCGCTCCACTGGGGCCCGGCCCCCGCCGGCGCGCCTCTTGCTAAACCTGCGGTCCGCGCGGCCCTCCGCGGCCCCCGCCGCCGCTCCACCGGTCTCCGGTCCGCCTGGCCCTGCCGCCACTAGCCTCTGCCACCCCTACAGCCCGCTCTACTGCCTGTGCCCGCCCGCCGCCACCAGCCCCAACGCCCTCCGCGGCCCCCTCCGCCGCTCCGCCTCTGTGCACAGTGACCGCGCCGCTCGGCTCCGGTTCCGCCACCCCCGCGCCACCCGAGGGGTCTGTGTAGCCCCCGCGGGCCCTTTGATATGTGCAGCTGGTCATATGTATGACCAGGGGCTGCGGCCCAGCCCCTTGAGCGCGCCATGCGCCCAGGGGCCCACTTTTTTAGCCCCAGGGGCTTATTTCCTCATTTTTGGAGCACTTTTGACCCCCCGGGACTGTTTTTGCTCTATCTTGAGCATCCGGGGGTCTTTTTCTGACTTCCATATACCGTCGGAAAGCTCTTTCTGAGAAATTTCCGATGATGGTAGTTAGGGTTTTGGGTTTTGCTATTTTGATAGCATTTTTTGCTATCAAAGTCTGATATTTATTTTTGCCTTTCGGGGGTCATATCTGGCTCATCCGGACTCCATTTTTGGCAAACCAGATATCGTCGGAAAGCTGGTTCAATGAACTATTCAGTTGCAGGGGTCTTTTTCCAGATTCTGCTCTAGGTTTTCTCTCCTTTGAGTTTGGTAGTTTATGCACTCTGGTGGATTGCTTGGGTCTACAGGTCCTGGGATCTCTTCTTCTGATATTCTAGCTCACTCTTCTTTCTGACTTCTGAGCATGTATGCTTCTTCTGATGCATCTTTTTTCTGTAAACGCACTGAGATAAAGTGCCTACTTCTGTATTTCTGGGATCTTGTACACCTTGTATGGTTTTTGTACTTGCACTCTGTTATAAAGTGCCATGGGGGGTTATGATGCTTATGTCATTTTTGGTGCATCCACCTTTGTCAAGTGAGCATACCTTCCACGACATTAGCCCATGTTGTGTGTCGGTGACACCGCCCTTTATCCTGTGTTTGTACTTCTGTTGCACTATTGGTGTTCCTGGTTCTTTCTTCTGCAGATGTTTCTGGCATTGCATTTCAGTGTTCCTGTCACCTCTCCCTGTTCAGCATTATGGGGGGGTTCACCTATTGGTTCTATTGCTTCTTGGTTCGATTGATCAGCTCTTCAGACATTGTCTTCTCTACCTGGTCATGCACTTCAGTGGGGGTTCCAACAGTCTCTTCTGACAAAGTTTACGGTTCCATGCTTCGGAGATGCTTCTTGCTCATTCTTGTTCCTTTCTCTGGGACATTTTTTTCCCTAGATTGAAGGCTTAGTTTCCTTCATCTAGTTCATTTCTTGTATTGGGTACCTGATCAGGCCTTGTTGTCGAGACCCATCTTTCCTGCTTTCTGCAGTAGTCTTTAGCTGTTTTGCTTCTCCCTAAGTTACACTTAAGGGGGGGTGTTAGAGTAGTCACAGTATAGCTAATAATTAAATCATTTAATTATTAGTCTATTTACTCTATGCTTAAGTTTCACTTAAGCAGTTTATAATTCTTTAGGGTTTTCACCTTTAGGGTTTCATGATTCCTTTTATAAGGATTCACTTCTTTGCATTTCATTAAGTAGATTGTAATCTTTTAAGTTTGTTGATAATAGAAATTCTTTTCTCTCAACATGGATTTCTAGTCTCTGGCTTTTTGGCCGCCATAGTTTTCTTCTTCTATCTTCTGTTTCTTGCTTCTACTCGTGACAGATGTGCATGCAGGTGTTCTTGGGAGATTAGCTTTCAGCCTAATCTAACAAAGCCCTTCCAAACCAGTATATAAAAAATGTTATTGTGATTAGTCTCACAGTGGACAGGTGTGAATTCGTTGTGGCAACCAAAATCTTCTCTAGTACCCTAGTGGTGCGTTAAAGTCCCTACATTGTTAAGGTGAAAGCCTTGCTTTGAAAGGATTGGGAGAGCCCCCTTAATTGGCAAAATGACTTGATCATGACCACCTGAATGGATGCCTTGACTACAAACTTTGTGTTAGTGACCAAAAACCCTCTATCTATTGGCGCAAAAGGTCAGAGTCTGACTAAGACGTCCCATATTTTTACGAATCTCAGTAGAGACAATGGTCCTTTGGGAAGTGATTCCCTTGGGATTCAAAGCTTGGTGTGCTTGATAAGTGAGTGCACTGTAAGGAGGAGCTCGTGCCTCCAAGCTTCTAAGTTGCCTGTTATGAGTAGACATGGCTGAACTTCGGTTCAAGTGGGAATTCAATAGATATTGCCTTGACTTACCTAGGTTGTGGAGTGACTATTCTATTTACAACAAACAATTTTCTTGATGTGTCTTGCATGAGTGAAACATCAAAACATACACCAAACATCAAGACAAACATCAAAACGATCAACAAATCTACATTATTAAGTGTCAAACTATCATCTTGCCCAATTTGTTATCCTATCATTTTCAGTCTTCCTTGGTTGATCCAGATCAGATTAGGTCACTTACGCCGCTGTTAGGAGCTTGTTTACACTTTGGATTCTTGCATTTTGACCTCTTGAACTAGTAACCTTTAATTTCACAAGTGACCTTTCTTGGAGTTGGTGAGCTAGAAATTGTTCTGGTTGAGGAGATAAACCTTTAGATTCTTTGATAACACACTTGGAGAGTTTTTGTAATCTCTTGTCCATTCACTTTCATACAAATTCAATTTCAATCAATATAACTTGGGTAAATCATCCTCCTGATCCATATGTGTTAGGGTATTCACCTGTTCAGTGGGCACTTCTGTGGCAGTGTTGGTTTACACCCCTTGCAAAATTCTATCTTATCACCTCTCTTTTGGTCAAGTGAATGCCTTTACTATCTTGATTTGGTACCAACATTTCTTAGGGTCATCCTATCACCTAGTACATTTTCTTTCATGCTAGTTGCAACAATATATCAAGTAGATCAAGGAAAATGATCTCAAGTAGTCTTTAACCAATTACCCTTAGTTCAAACTCACCAAAAATGTAAGGGAAAAGAACCCATATTTGATCAATCACCTAGGAACAACTCAAAAGTTTGGTTTGATTCCAAGAGTCACCTTAGTGAGTTGGGTACACCCTTAGCATCTTCTCGCTTGGATATGGATATGAGTTACACAATGACTTGATGAGAGAGGGAGGACATGGATAAAAGCCTTGATGACATATTTGCAAAACTTAGAGACACCATTTCATTTGGCGGTTCCTCTTGTGACAGTCGACCAACTTCACCCCTTATCTCAACTAGATATCTAGATGCACACCAAAGGGCTGAGAGAGGTAAGATGTAAACCTATCAAGATGAGCAATCACAATATGAAAACCAAGATGAGGAACTTTATGACACTCGCGTAAATGCAGCATACACAAATAATTTGTTTCGACATTCAAGACCAAGTTCACCGCTCAAAACATCTTCAAGATACAAGAGTTAAAGGCTTAAGAGAATTGAGCATGAAAAGAAAGCCTTCCTAGATGAACAAGCTGAAAAGGAAGAACAATTTAGACTCCTAGAATTGGAGAGACAAACCTTGTTGGAAATAGAAAATAAATCCCTCTAGGAGGAGCAAGATAGAATCTTAGCTCAACAACTTAATGACCAATTTAATAACATACATGTTAGTGGTGGAAATAACTCTCCTCCATTCACTCCTCCTGAGACTCCATGAAGTGGAAGACGTTTAAGGATGCCATCACGATCTCCTAGCCCTAGAGGAAGAAGGGCTTCAAGACATGATCATTATAGGAGACGAACACCTCCTAGGAACTCAAAACAACCTTCACAATGTGCTCATCATGGTTCACAATATAGGGGTAGTAGCTCGAGTTTTGACCTCACCTCCCAAGACTTCATGAAAATACAACAAGAAACACTCTTCCAGCAGTATGTGGAGAAATATTTAGAGCAAAACAAAGACAATTTCCTAGAGATTTTAATTAACAAGGGTGCTAGAGTCCACTACAACTTTGATGTGGACAAAAAGATTAGGAGGCAAGGTCCATCTCAAGAAGAGGAGATCAAACAACTTAAGAGCATGATGGAAAAGATGTTAGCACCCAAGAATTCATTCTCACTTGATTCAATTTTTCCTAATCCTTTTGACAAAAATGTTAACTGGAAAGACTTCCCTAGAAAGGTTGAGATCCCTCAATATGACAAGTATAATGGGAATGGAGATCCACATGATCACGTGCACCAATTTTATACCACAAGTTTTTAGTTCCATCAAGATGAATCGCACCTCATGAGATTGTTCCCAAGGAGTCTTAAGGGTCAAGCGATGAAATGGTTCACCAACATAACTCCTCCCGTCAAGACTTTCAAGGAGCTTGTCCGCAGATTTGTTCAACACTTTGCATACAATATTTCAAGATCTATCACCATGTTGGATTTATGTAACTTAAAGAAAAATCAAGGGGAATCCTTTGTTACTTTCTTGCAAAGGTGGAGACGACAATGCTCTCGCTGCTCTAGAACCATTCCTAAAAATGAAAAGATTGACATCCTTGTTAGCAACTTGGTTCCCGAAATGCGGTGTGAAGTTAGGAAGATGGTTTTTGATTCCTTTGACACCATGGTTGAAACCACATGTAGGATTGAGGATATTTTAAAAGAATAAGGAATTTCGACCAAACATAGAAACAACAACAACAATGGTCAAAATAATAACAACTCTAACAAGGATAAAGGACAGAACCCATACTAGAATAGTAACAAACAAGTGGCCAATGATGGAGTTGTGGACTCATCCCAACCCAAAGATCAAAATATGCTCCACTTGTCTAGTGTTGATCAAGCCATGAAGCTCAATACATCTAATCAATAAGAGAGCAAGCCGAGATACCAAGATAGGCCTAAGAAAGAAAGATGTCAATTTTCAAAACTTGGTGACTCATACGAGGATGTCTTGAAAATACTCATTGCCAACAACCTTTCACATCCTCAAGATCCCGCGAAACATTATATACCTGACGTTAAGCCACATTGGTGGGATGAGAAAGCCTTTTGCATGTTTCACAATGGTATTGGACATGACATTGAAAACTGCTGGAAACTCAAGCATATTATTCAAGATCTCATTGAGAGTGGTAAACTTAAGATAGATGGATTGAACACCAATGCCGATCAAAAGGTGTTCAAAGAACCGTTGCCTAAGTATGAGAAGGGAGAAACCTCTAAAGCTAAGAATGGCAAAGCTGGGATCAATTACACTTACACAAATGCAGAGAATACTATCAACATGCTTGAATTTGTGGAAGAAAATGTCAATATGATGAGGGGTAAAGATCCCTATGGTTATGATCTAGACATGGACTCTCCTCCTATCTTTGATGAAGAACCCATTGTGGTGCTAAGGGGTCCTAACTCTAGAGAGTCCTCACAAGCCCTCAATGTTGTCACACAAAGTCAAGGTCCTATTGTCATTAGAGGACCCAATTCAAGTCAATCAAGTAAACCTAAGCAAGTGGCATCCAAGAATGTCACCTCAAAACTAGTAGTTAATCCAAGTCTAGTTATAATCTTGTTGATCAGTTGCAAAGAACCCTATCTCAGATTTTGATCTTTGAGCTCTTAGAGTTGTCCCCGAGACATAAGCAAGTCCTTGAGGATGCTTTGCGCATGATAAATGTCCCCAACAACTTAGATGTCGATCAATTCCAGAACATGGTTAATCACATTGCTAGCCCTCATTACCTTACCTTTTCGGAGGATGATGATAAAGCTTTGAGCCACCCACATAATCTTGCTCTTCATATTGAGGTCATGATACAAATAACCCGTGTTAGGGATGTGTTGATAGATGGGGGTGTTGGGCTTAATATCTGTTCTTTTAGTCTTTTGAAAGAGTTGGGTTATTCTGAAAAAGTCATAGATACCAGGAAAAGGATCACCATCAAATCCTATGATGAGGCAAAAAGAAGTTCCAAGGGATTGGTCATTCTTCTTGTTAGGGATGGCCTTATTGAAAAAAGATATTTTATTTCAAATAGTTGATGTTGGCCCCCCTGCGTATAATATCTTGCTCGGCAGGCCATGTATTCATGATATGCAAGCGGTGTCGTCTACCTGGCATCGGTGTGTTAAGTTTCCTTATAATGGAATATAGATTTGTATACCTGGGATAATACTTTATCTGTTAACTCAATTTTAGCAGGAACTCGTGTTCTCCTCAATAGAGAAGCAGAAGACTTTGATGCGACCTTAGCTGAATGTAAATACAAGCTTAAGTTGGTAGACCTTGGAATGGGGGGTATCAATTGAACTCCCTCACAACATTACCAGTTTCACCTCAGTCTTACGGCAAACCTTCACAAGAAAAGAGACCTTCCTCTTCAGCTGTGACTTTATTTGGCACGTTTGTAGAACCCTTGGTGCCTATCAAAGATGAGAAAGAGGAGACATTTGTTAGAGACTGGATCTATAGAGAAGAGAAATATATGCACAATGAGAACTTCTCTCCCTCT
Source organism: Thuja plicata (assembly GCA_018584345.1). Classification (NCBI taxonomy): domain Eukaryota; kingdom Viridiplantae; phylum Streptophyta; class Pinopsida; order Cupressales; family Cupressaceae; genus Thuja; species Thuja plicata. The sequence goes on along the minus strand of MU225683.1, from coordinate 1,218,876 downwards.
CTTAAGGCTTACGGATGAGGGTATACTTTTGTCAGACAGATGGGCTATCCCGTACATGGCCCTCTAAATCATAGATTGGATGCTAGAGCTGAACCTCTTGATCATGCTCTTTTTGGATGCAAGTCCAAGAAGCCGGTTGACCTAGGCTTTACGAATCACAACAATCACACTACTCCTATCCTTGATAAGTCAGATAGTGAAGATGAACCAGAATACATACCTAGTTTGACAAATCAACAAGACATGCGTGAAGATTGGGTCCCTTCCACTAATCTCCTTTGGAGAGATTCAGATATTCCGGTCACTCATGCTTCAGTTGCAACTTTAGAACAAGAATCAGATATAAAAGATCCATTCAAAGAACGTCAATGAAAGAATCTTGTTCATTTAATGGAAAGAGAAGGTGCTACTCTTGATGACACTAGACCTTCCACATCACGATGTCCCAAACCTTCATGGTGTAAGCATCCTAGTCGCAGTTTAGACACAAGTTCATATGAGTATGAATGGGACTCTTTCTCAGATCCTTCCACAGTTGACATGGATGTTGAGGTCATTCATACTTATAGTTCTCAACCTGAGGTAGTTGACAATTCACGTGTTGGATTAGAGGATTTGAACCCACGTGCTGCCTTAGTGGATGATTCTTCACTTGTTAGGACGAATCCTGATTTGGGTAGCTTAGAAGGATACTTGATGGAATCTGACTCTTTGATCACCAGCAATAATATCATTCACATTTATAACCTTGAACCAGTCGTTGACTTGCCTCTTGTTCATCCTGACCTCGTTGATCGGTCCCAATGCTATCAAGAACCTGAGCTCTTAACATTTCAAAATGATTACGAGATAGCTTGTTACCTAAATTTCCTTGAACCCATAGTCTCTTCCACCAGTGAACCAACTACCAGTATGACAGAGCCAGACATCAACTACCTTAGTCACAAAATAAAAATAAAAGAAAATCAAAAGAATAGGACATCTGATGGCAAAAAGCACCGTGGGGTGGTGTCAGAACCAAAAAAAGTAAAAAGAAATGACGTATCTAAGGGTGAAAACCTCTTTGAGGCGCCTAAGGATGAGGTACTTGATCATCCCCCTAGCTACTTTACAAACAACATTGTTGAATATGAAGCTTTAACAAATGGACTTAAGATGGCCATAGAATGGAGAATCACAAAGTTACACATCTATGGGGATTCACAATTGATAATCAACCAAGTTAATGATGAATATCAAACAAAAAATGAGAAACTGGTACCTTACAAGTAATGGTTGATTCCTTGAAATCATACTTCACATTTGTCACATTTTTGTAAATCCCTAGAGCAGATAACAAAGCAGCTGATGCTATGGCTACACTTGCTTCACTCCTTCAATTAGAGCAACATGAATCTAGATTTGAATTCTTGGTGGAAGAGCTATATCACCCTATCTATGACTCCCAAGATAGCCATGTCATTTGTACCCTTGTTGGTCGTGAGTCATCCCGTTATGGTGCCATTTACTCATACCTTCATGATGGCATTATACCTGAAACCTTTAACTGATTTGAATGCAGAAACCTTACCCGAAACGCCTCTCACCATTCCCGTATCGCTGGTGATTTGTATAGGAGGGGTCTAGATGGAACACTTCTTAGATGCTTAAAAAAGGAAGAATTCAACCAAGCGTTAGTTGACATCCACGAGGGCATCTGTGGGGGACATTCCAATGGTCTTGCATGACCCGATGGTTGCTTAGGGTGGGGTACTATTGGCCTACGATGCATATTGACGCAGTAGCTTTTAAAAATTCATGTGAAAAGTGTCAAAAATATGGTAACCTGATACATGCTCCAGGCATGGAGCTCATTCCTTCTATATCTCATTGGCCATTTCAGCGTTGGGCCTTTGATCTTGTTGGGCAGATTCATCCCAACTCATCAGGTGGACACAAGTTTATTATCACTGCTACTGATTACTTCACTAAATGGGTAGAAGTTGTCCCACTTTCTGTTGCCTCAGGCAAGACAATCCCTCTATTCATTCTGAACCATATCATCTGTCGATATGGATTGCCTTCCGAGATTATCACTGACAACGGAGGCTAGTTCAAAAATAAGGACCTTAAACAACTCTGCAAGAAATTCAAGATTAAACAACATTGATCTATCTTTGTACTTCAAACTTTGCATTCTCCTAATTAGGTTAATCTGACAATCACAAGGTAGAAACTTGCCTTTCAATTTGTTTACTGTCTTATCGCATACCTTGATTTTGTCTTTACCTTTCTTCTTTCGATCCAATTACAGATGTTCACACCATAAGGATGCATGACCTTTCAACTTTGTGCTTGTAATCTTGGCTTTCTTGTCCTCGGATACATTCTCATATTCAAAATACTTTTCCATCTCAGTTATCTAGTCAATCAATTCATTAGAATCCAGTTTTCCACTATACTCAGGAGGATTAAACTGAGGTGTGGACTTCAAACTTGTCAATGCTCACAGGAATATCTCCTCTTCCTGATCCATCACAGGTGTAGGTGCAGCTTCACCTTGAACCTCTTCCAATTCATCATCACTAACATCCTCAAGATGTCTTCCCCTGCGTTGGAATGTCTCAACAACTTCCAATCTAGCAGCTATCTATCTAAGCATATCAGCTAGACCTGGATATGCATTTCCTCTCCCACAAACCATCTTGAATCCCTCTACAATTGTAGGTTAGATCATAATCTACTACCCCACAACAATATCACCAACTAGGGTTAGGGTTTACAAGATGAAACTTAGATCTCGCCAATGCTCTGATACCACCTGACGCAAGGATGGATGGAAGGAGGGGCCAAGGGCTCTCCCAACTACCAAACCAACTTGCAAAAACAACAAAAACACAGTGAGAGAAGAAACATCAGAGAACCTTTGCATTAATTGATCAAACTCAATACATGTCAGGCCGTAAGGTCTTCCCGGTTTGGGCCGTATACATTCAATGATTTACAGATTGATCTTCATACATGCGAGGTCATAGACCTACCTTCCATATACTTCAATACTTAATATTCTATTACAATATGATATCAAAATCCTACCTTGCAAAAAACTTCCTAGAACTAAGAACATAGAAACAAATATATACAAGAGTCCACCAGAGAGGTCGGCACTCAAATCCATAAGTGAGACCCCATATTAATTAGCCACAAAAATTAAATGCAAAAGTCGGCCACCAGATCCAACTCCAAAATAAACAACTCGGGCAAAGGATGACCGAGCAACAAAGTGACTCAGGCAAATAACACCCCGAGCAACAGAAACACGACTTAGGCCAAGCATACCCGAGCAACAAAAGACAAACTCGAGCGACATAAAATGAACTCGAAACAAGCATGCCTGAGTGACAGAAACCCGAGCAACATATACCAACTCGGAACAAGCATAACCAAGCAACAAAACCTGAGCAACAAAATACTTCCCTGAGCAACGTCCAAACAAACTAAAGGATAAAAGAAAACATATTTTTTTGGTTGATCAGGATTGCCAAGGACCCAAGATGCTCCTGCATCAGTGTCTTGCATCACATTGACTACAACACACTTACATTCAAGGAGAGCCCAACATCTTGATGGGATGTAGAGACAAAGGAGCCAACACATTTATGATGGTGCTACATAGACGATATTGATTAACGTTGATTTGGAGGAGCTTGAGCACACAAATTCCAATAATTCTAGAGTAATGATCAATTTGGGGATGATTAGAGACATCACTTTATGCCAATTTGTTATTTCAAACATTGTAATCATTATTATGAAATTTTAAATATAATATCATTTTGAATTTAACATTTTTATTAGTGATGCTCACTTCAAAATTTCAATGCAATCAATGCAATGAATTTATGTTTATTGATTAGTAGTTTACATAGTACACAAAAGTTTCATTTATAATTATTACACTTATTCCTTAATTATCTTTTTATATCTAAAATTTTAAGTAAGATATATTTGGGTTATATATATATTTGCCTTCTACCCTCACCACTCAACGTTGTCATCTCCCTTTTCCTCTCATCATCCCTAAACTTTGGCTCTTGGTCCCTTGTTCTTTAAACTCATCTCTCTATCCCCTCACCCCCTTGTTAAGAAATAGAGGGAAACTTCCGTTATATTAAAATAAGAGAAAATTACAAAGCCTCGACTAGCTCAAAGCTACGAGTCCCACAACAACATTAAGTACATCATGCTTGAAGCGAACTCATAATTCCCATCAATTTAGATAGGGAAAAATAGATATCCATCTTGCCCAATGAATTTGCTCAAAGTCGATAACTTTTGGTTGAACCCCTCCTCGTATCCTTGTAACTCCCAAGTAGTGACAAAACTCATCTTGCCCATAATTGCACCAAAGATTCCAACATCAAGGTCACTCACGAGACAAACCTCTAAAGCTTTTTTCTCCTCCAAGATCTTACGCACCATTAAATCTGTAATGTGGTTGGCCACTACATCACCCAAGTGTTTCGATCCATAACTTTAATGACATTGGAGAAGAATAGATCATACACCACACCATTGTGGGCATGACCATCACTCCAAAGTGAGTGGCCCATTGATTTTGTAAAGGAATCTACCATTTTTTCTGTATCAAACATCTTGAAGAGCCTCTTGATCTTTTCATCAACAAATTCATCCAGATATTGACATCTCACACCAAACACTATCTCCATGACGAGTATAAGAATATAGTGAGTTCCTACCAAATTGGCTAAGAAATAACCTTTATAGACAACAAATGAAATGATAATTTTAATTAGAGCATATATTATTATTTTTATTTATCAATGTCATTATTCTTTCACTTTGTATGATGGTGGTTGTGGGTAGTATGTTTCCATTATGTTTTGTTCTTATTAGAAAGATGAGTGTACATATTTAAAATATTCTTAAACATAGTATTTTTTTTATGATTTACCATTAGGCAATGGAGTAGAAAAGACATTTGCTTCAATTTTTTTTAGTTAGTTGTGGGTATTGTATTTCCAAAGGAATTTAGTTTTGGGTAGTGTATTTTCCTTGCACACATTAAGTTTTTTTTTTAAAATTATTTTTTTGCCTTTTTACTCATAGTTTCCTTATGAAGATTACAACCCCTTTATATTTTGTTCTTTTGCCTGATTGTCTCGATTGGGGCAATCTTAAGTTTAAAGCAATGTGAGCTTCAAATATAGTTTGTCAAATTTTTGAGATTGCCCATCAGGTTGTTGAGAGGTCACAAGGCTTTTCAATTGAGGTGAAAAGAGAAGGTTGATCTTGTGAGACATGCAAAAATCAATGCACTTTCCATCTTCACTATTTTTTGTTTGAATGGATAAATTCCGCATCACACTTTATAATAGTATAAAACACATATTTGTGTAGTGAAACAATTTTTTTGTCTAACCCACAACTAATTTAAGACCTTTGCATTCTTTGGATGATTTATTCTAAGTTGGGAGAATTCAAATATTCATGAAATTTTGATATCCATTCGGTTGCGAAATTCAAATAGCACCCAATTAAGAAACTATACAACATGATATAAGACATTTTGCTGCACATAAAAAGATTTTAAAGAAACATAGATAATGACAACAAGACCAAATTTACAAAGAGTGATCATAAAATAACACTTGAAACATACATTAATCATATAAAATCAATCTTCAAAACAATATGAACCCTTCCATATTGACTTGAAGTTTTCAAATATCTTTTCTTATATTCTAGAATAGACCTTTTTTTTTGGTCGAAGGTTCTTTACTTAACCATACTTAACTAATTTGAAACCATTTAAACTCACAAGAGATCAAATTTTTTTCAAAATACATAAAAAAAAAATTAATATATAAAAAAAATACACACAATGATGTATGACTTAACAAAAGAGATGCCCACTAGGCTAAATCATGTCTTCGAAATTTCTAGGCCATTCACTTTATTGCTGCGATCAGATTCCCCAGCTGTATCATAAATATCTTTCCCTTTATGTCACACTCAAATTCAGACTTCACATGCCTCCTAGTCTATTTAGGGTTTTATCCTTATACATTCTACCTCACATCCAACTGCATCTTTCACTTACCCTAATCTCTCCAATCTTCTCTTTACTCTTTTGCGTTGGGCAAGGCTTGATGCTCTGTGTTTTGTTCCGGGAAAATGAGATTGCAATGGATTTGGGGTTTTTTGATGAAACGGTGCGAGAAGTTATTCATCTTGACCACTTCATCTCCATCATTAATCAATATCTTCAAGTCATCGCAGCTAAAAATGCGAGAGTAAGATTGACTTTGTCCCTCTACTGTTAATTTTTTTAGTTGGTGATGATACCATATGGAACATAAATATCAACTTTCAAATTTTTTGCATGCCCAACAGAGTACGTTTACACAGCAAAGAGATCACCATGTCCCTGATGAAAGAGAGAGGCTCGATGAAGCAGTTAACTTCATTTCTGACGGATGCTTTGAATATCTCGCACAAATGGAATCTCACAGGCTTTATAGGTAAACCTTTATTGAAAATTTCTTATTTTGTAGGGTAAGCAGAAGAGGTTTCTTGTAAAAATGAGGGTTTTTCGGTTTTATTTGAATGTGTCATTTTTAATGGCTTTATAGGGTTTTTCAAGCTTCCGTGGATGCTAGGGATCTGCAAAAGCTTGAGTCAGAAATGCGAAGGACAGATCTCATTCTTGGGGCTGTGATTGGTGTTTTGAACAACACTTCTCGCTTTCTTCCACCAACTGAGGGACGATTCTAAACCAGGTATTTATTTGAAATTATTTTTCAAAACTAATGGAGTTAAGTGGTATTGCACTTCAGTTCTGTTCTTATTGTATGCAGAGTCATATCTAAACCTTGACATGTGGGTTTTTCTTGGGTGAAATTTTCAGTTGTGAGAGAAGTCTCAAAAAAATAGAGTAATTAAGCTTCTGAAAATAGATTCAAATGATGATTTAAAGAGATCTGTCTCAATTTACTGAGTCGGAGGAACCGGGCTTGCTGACTCTAGACCTAAAGGCTTACTAATACTGTAGGCTCGATGTGGATGCGAACTGTTCCAACAATGATATCAAGCAACTTCAGCAGATGTAAATTACCTCACCTCATAGACTTTTGGCAACTGACTTGACCCTGCCTTCTCGGTGGGATGAGGGATTTTTTAACCACCAAAAAGTTTGATCATTGATCAGAGTAACATGCTTAACATGCTTGCACAAACAGATTTTGAAAACTTTCCATACGACGTTGGCAGTGCCAAGGCACTACTTTTCTCACTCATAGAGAGCATAGGTGTGGAGGATATTGTGAATATGTGCTATGAGATTCCTTTACTTGTAGATCATGCTTTCTTGTGGTTAAAAGAATCCTCAGAAGTTAAGTCTGTCAAGAAATCCCTCAAAGAATCCGTAGCAGCTGGTGGAGCCATTGAACGTGGTATACAACGCATTAAGCCATTAGCAGTATGTTGTTATTCACTCTTGTGTGAATGATTTGTCTTTTTTGGGTTTTAACATCCATGTGCTACTTAATGATTAGTCCGTGCATTATTTGCAGGTATGCTTTATCCATCTGATCCAACTGCCTTGAAAACTCGGACAGATAGGGCTAATGTCAGATTTCTCCAAAAACAAGATAAAGGTATGGAAAAATGAATACTCATCTTTGTATCATCTTTATACCATTGGAAAAATCTGAATTACCAAACTAAGAATTTTCAATTTCATACTACTTACTGATCAGGGATTGTTAGTAAGAATGACATGGTAGTTGCTTCTATAGTTGTCTTACTACACAAGTTCAGATTTATAAGAGGAATGTTGTTAACGTCTGTTTTACTGCAAGGTCGTATGGTCTACCCTTTTTGTAAACAAGTGGAGGCTCTATACATCTCTGAAGATGATGATGATTATTTAATTCCTCAAAATGAATTAGGGATCATAATTATATCCGACGAAGGTTGAAGTATGATTGCCTTCTTTGATGTAAAACTGCCTTCTGATTAGAGATTTCATGCTGTGGACTACTGAGGAGGAAATGCCGAAGTTTATTTTAGCGAATAGGAATGTGAAAGTTCATGAAATAATAAAAGCAAGAGAAAGATGGTTTGAATATTGGAGCGTGAATATTTAAAGGATGCTCTACAAGATAGACAAGCATGTCTGGAGTAAACTGCAAATTTGTTTAATCTAGTAAACTACAAATTTGTTTAATCTAGTATTTCATTAATTTGTTTGTTTGCAGGTATTTAATCTTGTTTGCAATCCCGTTATAATTTCGGCATGAGCTGCCCTCCACCCATACAGAAATGGGTGTTCAATTTTTGTTTACACTCTTTTAAAATAGATTTTATTAGGTTTAAATCGAAAACACTTTCAGCAGAAATTGCAGAAAATAAAGGGGATTGGGATTTCAGCCTCAGTAGATAGTGGTGAATTCAAACTTATAGTCGGAAGTATAAATTATTCACTCTTCAATGCGATTCTCCCAAAATCAATTAAAGTGAATGGAATATGTGAGTACAGCTTTGAAAGTCTAAGACTCTAAAGTATTTAGAGAATAATGAGAATTTGCCTCTACATCTGAAAAAACTGAAACGACTAGTTGTTTGATGGAAACAGATGGTTAGAATGTTGATGAGACTAGTGCCATCTCCCTCTCTAGAAAGATCGTTATTGTTGAGCTTTATAAAAAAATATTGGTTTAAATTAATTTTGGATTTGATTTTATCTATTTATTATATATTTTAGATTAAATTTTATAATCTATCCTTAAAAGTTTGAAGGTATTTCAAATTGTTTTTCCTGATATCTGATAGATCATAAAGTTTGATAATAAAGTATAGAAAAAAAATTCGCTGTCAAATACATAAACTATTCATGTCAATATTATAAAATGTAAAAAGTTATATGTCCACAAATACTATTGTTACTAATTAGTTTGTTTGCTTCCTTTGCCTTTCATTTGGAAAATGATGTGCACAGCTGCTGGGATCTTTAACTGTCTTTCAATTTTTTCCCAAACCACCTTCAAATTGTGATCTCTAGATTACTTAAAAAGGCTGCGAAGCATTTGGTGAGGGTTACAACAAGCTTTGGCCAACTAGAATCTCTAACTCAATCGGATCTAAATAGATGTGGTGATCTCACTACACTACCGGAGATCATTGAAAACCTAACTGCTTTGCAATACTTGAATGTATGCACTTGCAGTGGGGTATGTACAACAATGTCCAATGTGAAAAAGTATTATTTTTCTTGTTTAGTGAGGTTTAGTTGTTTAAATGTTTAGCTTGACAGACATTTTTGTGCTTATAATTGTTATTCTCATCTTCTTGGGTTGAATCCCACAGAGAGATGGTGGGTTCTTGCACATCATATGCTCTTTCATGGTGGATGCGAAATCTGTTGGCATGGACAAGTGGTGGAGTGTTGTTGGCCTTGTTTTGTAAGGGACGATGAGGAAGTGGTTTGCCTGTTGTGACATACAGTGCTTTACAAATGGTGAGGAAGGAAATAGAAAGGAGGATGGGGAAATATCATGGTAGGTGAAACTTCCAGATTGTCTATGGAGAGAGGCGATTCACTACACAGAGTGAACAGAGTATATCTGCCAAACTCTCCTGAAGTTTTTACCCACCCGCACTTATGCTTGTATGGCCACAGAATTTCAAAGTGAACGTTTTTCATTTTACAAAGAGAATGATGAATGGGAGACGGTGATAGATCAGGGAGGTGGTTTCGACAGACTTCTCTCCACTCCAGATTTCATTTGTTCTGGATTGTGAAAGTTGATTGATTGATGAAGCATTATATACATTTCTCTTATATTGTTTAGGGATTTGAATTTTTTTTCTGATATTTTTTAGGGATTGAAATATTTTTTGATATTATTTAGGGAGGGGAAATGAAATGAAAGGAACGTTTCAATCACATTCACAAGATCAGATAATCAATCAAATGTTGGAAGGAATTCTTTTCAGGTATTTCTGCCGGTTGGAAAATCTAAAAATGTGTTACAGAGTACATATAGTAATAAAAAACTAAATAAATTTATGATCATAAATATATTGTTATATTAAATAATAATGTAATGTTTTTGATATTAATCAGTACTTAAAACAATGTAATATTTGATATATTTGTTTATTTTATCTATTAATTATAAGAGGATCAGCTTACATCAGATCATCAGAATGTCATCACTGTGCAGTATTTCACTGATCTATGTCTTCACTTTTACACAGCATATAGACAGATCTATCCTAATATCATATGGTAAGCAAAATACAACGAGAGGTTTTAACCAAAAAATACATAGCATGACCAAATTCAGTGATCGTTAAGGGGGACTTTGAACCAAGCAAGCCACCTCGTAGGTCCTTCAGTCCATTTGAGGACTGCCATTTCAGCTTCTGGCACAGTGATGGGAATGGTTTCAGTTATAGGATCTGCAACAAGTATAGGTGCAAGTGGATCTGCAGCAGCAATAGGTGCCTCCTGAACTGGTTCAGCTTCCTGTGCATCCTGATGTGCTCTTCTCCTCCTTTTTACACTGCGTTGTTCTTCTAGGTACACCATGGAATTGGCCAGAGTGGCCTCAAAGGGGGCTTTCTCTTTGTGGTCCTGGCCCAAGTGAATCCACGGGAACCTTCCCAAACGAAGGTCCTCTCTGACCCATCTCTAAGTAATATCTCAAATTTGGCTGTGGATCTTCAATGTCACTGACCCGTGAGACATCATATATACTTAGGGCCCGTTTGGCAGCAGGAATTGGACTGGAATTGGCATTATCTAGTTCTGGATAATGTCAAATTCCATGTTTGGGTCCATGGAAAAAAATGGAATTGGAATTTCAAAATTCTCATTTTGCCTAAAAAATGGGAATATCATCTTCCACCTAAATAGGTGGAATTGGAATTTCAAAATAAGTGGAAGGGGAATTCCAATTTTTAGAAAACTGAACTTAATATTTTGTGGGATCCGTGACTATAAAGATGTATATTATATTGCTATAAGGATGTATATATACATGTGTGTATATATGCATGTGTGTATACATGTGCTTGTATATACAAACCAAATTTAATATTTTGTAGAATCTGACTATAAAGATGTATATATATATATACACGTGTATATATATATGCATGTATATACATGTGTATATATACACATGTATATACACATTCAAGTGTGTATCCATGTATACACAAGCGTGTATATATATAGACATACACATGTATGTGTATACATATACACAAATGTGTATATATATGTGTGTATATAGACACATGTATAGACACGTGTATGTGTATATACATGTATATACACATGTAATGTGTGTATACACATACATGTGTATATATACACATGTATGTGTATACATGGATACACACTTGTATGTGTATATACACGTATATACACATGTATGTGTATGTGTATACATGTGTATGTACACATGTATACACATACATGTGTCTATATATACACACGTGTATATATACATACATGTATCTATGTATATACACGTGTGCATGTGTATATATACACACATATACACCATATTCAAAGAAATTAAAAAATAAAGAATTAAAATTCCTTATGCATCTTCTCAGTCATCTTCCGGGTGAACCAAACGGGTTAGTACATATTTCGGATTTCATTTTGAGGATAAGCATCTTCCTAAATTGCCAGCATCTTCCTGAATTGACCATATCTAGGATATGGTATTCCTGCTGCCAAACGGGCCCTTAGTCTCTGCAGAGACTCTGGTAAGGATCCTACATCTACCGCTAAAGAGATCATCATTCCTAAACTTCATTGGAGAGAATAGGTAAAAAGAGATTAGCATCTTTTAGAAGGCTAGGGACCTGACCAACAATAACCTCCCATAAGCTTAAGATTGTTGCCAATATGTAACCCAAACACGGACCAAATTTCCTTTGCAAATAAACAATTAAAGAATATATGATGAATGGATTTAGTAGCTTTGCATAAATTACAAAGATTAAGTTCTCATTTGGCTTTTGAACATGAAGCTTACATAAGATAGACTCCATGCAAATAAAACCATTTTAGGCTCTATAGGTCTCTCCCATATGCTAAAGGAAGGGCACCAGTTAGAAGGGTTAGGGCTAAAGCTAAGGCTCCACAATTTGGCAACATGATCAAGGATATCAATATTATCAACAAGGAGGGGATATATGTGCTTGGTTTTCACACAAGAAAGGATAGATCCATTAGTCCAAGAGAAGTTGATGAATCTATTTGGAGTGGAAGAGCATGAAACATGCATTGGCAAGGAAGAACAAGCCTCTTTGATGACTGAATTGGACCTCCATTGAGAGGGGGGGATGCCAAATCTATTAGATAAGTAAAACATTCCATGATATTAAATAGCCTCTGTAAAAAACATCACTTAATAATCTAATACCTTGAGTAGTCCAAACTCTGGCAGACCAACCTTGTAATAGAGCAAAAGGCTTATCGTTATGTGTTGAAATGTGATTACTCACACAATCCCATGCTTTCCATAGAATCTTAAACACCGGTGACCCTACTAGTCTGATGGGGAAGTTGCAGTAAGGAGGTCACACATAGAAAGTCCCTTCCATGTAGGGCTTCGTTTCAGGACTGACCTTGCAATGTTTTGTGTAACTAATGCTTTCCATGGTTCATGCCCTTGTAGGGATTTAAAAATCCATTTAGCAACAAGGGCAGTGCCTTGCATTTTGAGATCCTTCAGGCCCAACCCTCCCACTTTCTTGCTCATAGCACACCAAGCCCACTTCACAACATATTTTTTCCTCTTATCTCTACCATTTGAACACAAAAAATCCCGTATTTGCTTTTGAATGTGATTGAATTGGTATTGAAAAAAGAGCCAGTCATAAGAGAAGTAAACATTATAGGAAGAGGATCTTTTGACGAACTTGTACTCTCCCCACCAAAGATAAGTATCGTTTGTTCCACTTCCTAAGCTTTTTGTCAATCTTATCTTGAATCCATGCCCACATCTCCTTAGATATCTGATAAGGTAGTCCAAGGCTCCCCATTTTATAGGATATCCAAAGAACCATGATGGGGGATGAGAGTTCCAACCTAACATAGTGGATTTGGGGAGAGACACCTTGCTCCTAGAAGCATTACAAAAAATATCCAATTTCATGATCAACACATCCATATTACCTTCCTCCAACTAAACAAGAAAAGTCGTGTCATTAACAAATTACATATTTATCAGATCTTCATCGTTGGGGAGTGTAAATCCTTTTACAGGCGGGGAAAGACTATTATCCCTCATTAGGTATTGCAAAGCAACTGCTGCTAGAACAAACAAGGCTAGAGCCAAAGGGCATCCTTGCCTTACGGATCTGGAGAGCACAAAACTTTCAGACCTGACCCCCTTCACTTCCACCATGGCACTTGCATCCTGCATTAAGACCCTAATCACGAGACAAAACTTCTTCGGAAATCCCAATCCTTCAAGCATCATAAAAATAAAATCCCATTCAAATTGGTCATAAGCTTTTTCAAAGTCCACTAGCAGCATGACAGAGGGCTGTTTAGACTCCTTTGCCACACCCATAGCCTCCCAACATGACAACATGTTCTCTAATATGTATCTTCCTTTAACAAACCCAGTTTGGGTAGGGTTGACCACTTTTGGGAGAATGTCCTCTAATATTTTGGCAATCAACTTGGCTAAGATCTTATAGGACACATTAAACAATGTAATAGGGTGCCAGTTCGTGATTAGAGATCTATGTCCATCTTTGGGAATAGGTTTTAACATCCCCCTATTAATCTCCCACCTAAGGAACCTTTATTAAAGGCTTCCATGTAGACTTCATACAACTCCTCACCAATCCATTCCAAATTCTTTTTGTAGAATTCCACCAGAAGGCCATTAGGCCCTAGAGCTTTGCCATTACTTAAAGCATAAATGTCTGCTCTAATATCTCTCACTAAGATGCCCTTGTCTAGGATGCCAACATCACACTCCTCAATCTTCTTTGGAATTAGGCCTTTCACCATCTCCCTGGCCCTCTTCTTTTCTTGATCATTATCTTCAGAAGAGAAAAGCTTACTTTAAAAAAATTTGAAGGCTTCTAGAATCTTTGATTAGTCTGAAATGATTCTATCCTCTTCCTAGATAGATTCTATGTTTACCTTAGCTTCCTTTGTCTTTAGGATTTGAAAAAAGAACTTGGAGCCTCCGTCTCCATGCTCCAATCAGTTGATCCTGGCTCAAGTTTTCATACCCACGATTTTGAGATTCTCTATCCTTCTCAAGGCCTGCTTTGTCTTGACCAATGCTTCATTTGCCTCTTAAGTTAGCAGGATCATACTCTAAGAGTAGTTCAGCTTTGCGCAGTTCATTATGTAGGATGGTTTCGTCCCTCATGTCTTTTGCTTTTTTCCTGCCAACTGTTTGAAATAGACCCTTCCATCTGGCCACATTTTAATTCCATCTGTCCCTAGGGTTCTTGAATAGAGTGTTGTATCTATTGAATAATTTGATAATGTCGACTGCTTGCATCACATCTTCATCTAATAATAATCTAACATTCAAGGCCAAGTGGTCCCCCTTCTTCCTAGGGGCCAAAGGGGTGTCAATCAAAGAAATGATAGCTTGCACTGGGTGGTGATATGAAAGTGTATAGGGAATGACCTTAACACTTGTCTCATTATTGTCTCTCAAGATTTGAAATACATCCTTGTTCCCATAGAATCTATCCAAAGGACTGTAGATCCTCTTGGACCCTTGTTGATAGTTACACCAAGTGAACCACAAGCTGCGAGACTCTTCCTTCTTCCTAGCAAGAGGGTCCATTATCTTTAGTTTATTTACCGTCCTAAATCGGTAGAATCTCTCATGCCCTTTCCAATCAAATATGCTTCCCTTTGCTATATCTGTTGGGTTTTCAATCATACTAAAGTTCCCTCCAATAACCCATGAAACATCCTCCAATAGAGCGAACCATTTCTACATCTCTATTCTTTCCTGGTAGCCATTGGAAGCATAGATTGTGCACAAACCTATGCCCTTATTGTTGATCTTCAACATGACCCAAACCACTTTGTTGTAAGGGGAGGCCCTTCCTCTCACAATATGGTTTGCCCATTTCTAACTTATCAAAATCGCTGCTCCCCCTTTGCAATTACAATGATTAGTTTTAAAACAAATAACCTCTTTCCATATGCATCTCAAATTGATGTTAAGGGCAAAATTAAAAGCTTTCAACTCTTGGAGCATGAGAATATCTATATTTTGGTGAGTTCTCAAAAATCTTTTGACCACATATTTCCTCTCCGGGGATTCTAAACCCCTAATGTTCCCAGATACACATTTAAGTTCCATCCTCATATTCAAGGTTTTGTATCCATTGACACTTTGAAGGACAAGAAGCATTTTGGTAATTTGCCCTTGTTCCCCTTTCTCCGAGAGAAATTGGAGATGGATCCCTTTGGCCTACCTCTTTGTTTTTTTAAACACAAATACCTTCTCAACATCATTAGAACTAGTGCTATCCCTTCTGGATCTTTTCTTTCTCCTGAACATAGGTTTCCCCTTCTCTTGCTCACCCACCACATTTTTAGTGACCTCACTAATAAATTCTTCCACAAATTTATTGCAATGTGGCACAATAGTTCAGGACCCCTTTTTCATCTGCATTGTGTCCTCTTGACAACCTACCTCACACTCTCCCATGTTTGGGACAAGCCCACAAGACTGACTAGGGGGCAAGCCAATACCCTCCCCAGCTTGGGCATGATCACCAGGCTTATCACCCAAGCCTCAAAGGCCTCAATTTTATGTAATTCCTCCTCAGTTGAGAGGTTCAAGCAAGTATATGAATCCCTTGCAGAGTAGTTGGGGCATTATCAGACTCACTGGTGCCCATACCCAAGGTGAGGGTTTGGTCTTAAAGACCACTATCCACTGTTGTGGTCTTATCCCCCACTGGGAGGTTGTTAGATAGGTTGGAAGAGATTTTATTACTGGATCTTTTGAGCCTACTATTGAATTTTTCCAATAGACACGGACCTCAACCCTAGCCCTGACTTCCAATTTTTTTTTTTGTAATCTTCACAAGGGCTTGTTGTTGAGCATTCTTAGTCCTAACCCTTTTTCCACCCTCTTTTTCTCCAGAATTAGACCCCACATGGGGAGTCATGACATCATCCGGGGGTATAGGGTCAGAGGCCTTTTGTACCTCACCCAGAAGCCTATCTAGTTCGACCTCAAGATTAGGGTTATGCATTGGGGGAGAAGACATTTCCAATGGGGATTTATTGCTCGAAGGCACATTAGCCCTTCCTTTAGAAGTCTCTGGCTGAGGGGAATGGTTACCCTCACTGCCATGGGGATTTTTTTTCACTATTATTGCTCGATCTAGGAACACCATTCTGTTCTAGGTCACAAGAAATAGGGTCAGGCTTTTTGCCATTATTTATTTTCAATCTATTTTTATGTTTAAGAATAGGCCATTATTTCTCACATGCCCTTGCCTTCTGCAGAGGAAACAATCATTAAGCCCCCCAAGGAATTCCATAGGACAAACAATTTGTTCATCTGCTAGTTCGACACAAATCTGTCTTTTCCAATCTAAGCCAAGCTTAATAACAATGAGCATCCTAACATCAAGTTGAGGGAGGAGGGATGAAGATTCATCCACCCTCAGGATATTACTGACCGATTCTAGGGTTTTAGGGAGAACCTTCCACAAAATCGGTGGAACATTTTTAACAACAATTCCACCTAGGGCATGAAAGTGCCACAACTTGTTGGCAATTGGTCTCAGGGGTCCACCCAATTGCCTTGAAACACCCATTTCCTATAGTCTTGAATTCCTTTTTAATTAAGGGCTTCTTTCTGACTCTTGGCATCATTGATTTTTATTATTATTATAAACAAACCCTCTTTGAATCATCTTGCAAAAGGAGAACCGAAGCCCCAATTTCTTCCCCCATACAGAATGAAGCCAATTATTCATGTAATTTCTAGAAGGCAAGCAGTTAGGGTCCATGATATGCAAAAAAAATGCAATATCTTTCAATCTATTACTCTCCCTACTAAGTTCTACAGACGTATCCAAATTAGGAATGATGTACAAAGGGGTAGAGGAAAGGTCCTTACCAGGTCTTCCTCCATCTGCATATTCTAATTGATCTTGTCCTCTGGCCGCCAAAAACTTAGCACTGACCCTCACTTGATCCTCTGACTCCACGACTGCATGAAATGTTTTTGTTCCTTCCAAGGTAGGGTTAGATGAATAAATATTCGACTGGTTCCCATCTGTGTTTGAACCCATATCCAGGCTAAGCTCAAGGGCAATAAATTCTGCTCTCTGTTGGACGCCACCATTGCTTGGGCGTGGCAGGCCTTCACCAACCCTCCTCAGAAGATATCCCAAGTTGCAGAGTGCCCGAGATGATATAATTAATCCCATATGTTAGTTTTTTGTTCATATGATTTTCTTTTAATTAAATTAATAATATAATGAATAGTTTAAATAATATATTTTGTTGATTGGCAATAGTTGTTTCATTTTATTGAAAGTGAGTACAAGAAAACCTTGGCCCAGACCAAGGGTGGTAGCAACCACGGGTATCCCCATCCTGAGGAGTACAACAAAATGATCCATTAATGTATTACAAATGATAGAAAACCCCAAAGCGCAAAAAACACATAAAATTAAGCATTTATATTGGCACCACCTTTAGAATGGGACCGAAGGACCATGCCAAAAGAGTTTTTGGAAATCCTCTTTTTTCCTTCTCACTGTGTGCCAACCGTCTTCGATCTTGACAGCCTCCTTCTACCAATCCAACAGTCTCTTTTGAAATTCTCGCAACAATCTCTATACACACACTCACACCCTGGACCAGACCACCCATTGGCTTTGAAGCCATCTCCAAACCATGAGATCCTGTTGGCCTACATTTCTCCCTTCCCTCCAAGGTACCAACACCATTGGCTTGAGATGGTTCCCTAGCCTCTCCAACTAAGCCAACATTAGCACTATGCTCCACAGATTGCTCGTACTGAGAGGAAGACCATTGAGGCTTTCACATTGTTTCCTCAGTAACAACCTAAGAGAAGCTAGTTTAAATATTATTTAATTTAATAAGATTTAGTTAATTTTTATCATCATCATCATCATATATATATATATATATATATATATATATATATATATATATATATATAATGGTGAAAATTGTGTATTCATGTTTTTCTCTTATTACAATGTCTATCATAATATTTGAAGATCAATACAAAATTAAAAATAATATTTAGTAACGATAATATTTGGTTTTTCGTGCCTTCTTTCTCACCCTAGCCCTTCCTTTATCTTTTAAGAGAGGCCCAGTCTGCATCTTATTTTATATGTCCTTATTGCTCTCTGCTCTTATATCCTGATGATGGATCACGGAGTGTGATCCAAAACGTTGATGCTAAAAAACATACACAATCAAAGCCAGAAATTCAACTCTAAAGATAATTAAAGAATTAAAAATAATTTATTAACCAATTTATATTTGAAGATGTTTATATTAATGTTTTTTTAATTTAATTTTTTGAGATAAACATTTATAGATTTTTAATTTTTGGAGATGTTTAAATTTATTAAACAATTTATATTTGAAGATGAATCAAACCATTAAAATGTCTATCATAATATTTAGTAACGACAATTAAAAACACAAAATATTTGTAATGATAATTAAAATGTCTATCTCAAAAAATTAAATACATATGCATGCACTAAATATCAATTATATTAGTATTAATGATTTATATTTTTAAAAATATGTATTTTTCTTGTTTCTATAAAAGTTGAGTGTTATAATTATTATAAATTATAAAAAACGAGTTATTAACAAAAGATTGAAAATGAAATTGAAGATTAGATGTATTTAATTTTTTTAAAAATTAGAATATATGTTCAATTATCAATTTCTCAATCTTTAAATTATCAATAATTGTTTGTTATAAAAGAAAAATATAAAAAATTAGTTTTAAATGATTTGAATGTTCTATTTAAACCCAAAAAAACAAAAAAAAACAAAACAAAACATTACCTTATATTTCTAGTCCTTAATGGTGTTCTTGCACAACCAATTCTTATCAAATTCATAAACCAAAAGTGTAGATAATTTTAGATTTTGCAAATTATTTTTATACAAGGTTACATTCAAAGACTAAATCATTTTCATATGTTATAAGGTTACTTTCATAGACTAGGTATAGTTTAATAAGGTTACTTTCATAGACTAGGTATAGTTTTGTAATTGCAAGAATCACTTTTCCTCTCTTAGAAGTGACCTTAGATTGGTCACATTTTAGTTATTTAATTAAAGTTTAATTGAATGCATTCATTTAATTGACTTATATAATGAATATAAAATATTTATTCTCTTTATATTTTTTTATAAATTCATCTTACTAGACTTCTCAGGGCTTAGTTTCCTATTAGGGTATTCAAATATAATTTTCATTTTCAACGTTATATGGTTCTCTTAAGTAACTAATAGAGGAAAGATTTGGAATAGAAAATTTGGTAGGCAAGTCGTGTGTCAAAGGGAGTTCGTTTTTAATTTTCTAAATCAATTTGATGGTCAAAATATTTTGGTTTCGCATGCAAATGGCTCGATATAAGTATTTAACACATATATCCCTCCTATTATGGAGGATGGTGGCTATCACAGGGGTTCCAAGGGAAGGGATCAATTACATGGTAGCATATTCACCTACTTGGAACAATACACATTTACTAGCTTTCATGTTCAAGAGATTGTTGTTAGGAATGTGCGAGAGATGAATTTAGTGTTGTGGGTGGTTCTAGTGCTGTGGGTTAACGAGGGATAGTTTAACATAATCTCTATTTTCTTTTCTCTTCGGGGCTTCAAAGTGATTCATTTCATTTGTTCTCCAAGTCTTGTTCAAGTCTAAGTCTTACCTTGTGACATTCCATTTGACATAAGGATTTAATAACAAATAAGGATTAAACAATAGAAATTTTAATAATATTAAAATATAAACTAAATAAATAAATGATATAATTATAATATAAATAAATAATAATAATAAAAGAAAATTCAAATCATGTAAGGAAACATCAATGACAACATAATGTATATGAGTTTTAGAGATTCACATAATTGCATAATATATCAAATATATTATAGTATATTATAATAATACAAATATTTGATGTATTATTATATATTATAAAGTAAATACAAAATTATATATTAACATACATTATATATATA
>MU225683.1:1143981-1179850 GCA_018584345.1 Thuja plicata | reverse complement strand
CACCTCCACACACACACACAAAAAAAAAAAAAAAAAGATAAAGTAATCAAATAAATATTCAACTTAGATATAGGAGCCCTCGGACTAGTAATTGGTGATGTAATAAATATTGTAATCAATGAAACAACTAAATGATTAGCTGAAGGGTAGTTGCTTTTGCATTTTCTATAGACTCTGATTATGCTAAGTATTTAAGACCAATTCACCAACGTGTCAAAAAAATAGGGCTTATCAAATGAATGGATCTTAAATCTCAAATTAATTATGTAATTGTTTGGTACATTTGTACAAGCACGTAAAACTAAAGCTCTAGTCACAAATCTAAACTTCTTTATTTTGAACTTCTACACCTTGTTCATATCTATGTCAATAACTTGTATTAAGGAAAATAGTGTCTACAAGCATTGTTTGGGAGACTACTATACAACTATTTATCCTTCTTTGGTCAAGCCCATATACAAGTTGATTCAATGACGAGGAACAAGGATGACAAACAACAAACAACCATGTAATGCATTGCAAAGATGTCGATGCAATGCTAATGTAACAAGAGTTTAGTACATTCGAGCTAGATTCTTTTTATTCTTTGGCGTTCTCTTGATTCTCCTATATAGTTCTTAGATTATTCAATGATTTAGAGTTAGCCGTTAAATAGATTATTGCAGCATGCTATTTAAAATATTTATATTTTATCCACACACACGCACACATGTGCGCACATACACATACACATACACATACACATACACATACATAATGACTAATAAAAGAATGTGGAAATACTTGACTTTTGAAGTTTAAAATTAAGAATTTAATGTTCGTATTTATAAGTATAGAAATAGATTAGATCAAATTTTATACTCATAAATCTAAACCAAGATAGTGAATAGTAGATTTAATGGGTAGATTAGTTTCAAAATCCTAAAATGTGTTGAGAAGATATAGGACCAACATAAAATTGTTTGCCAACTTCCACCTAAATATATCATCTTACACATTAGTCAATGTATAAGAATAACTTAATCACCTCAAATCCAAATCATATGAAAAGATATGAATATGAAATTTTCATCATTTTTATTAATAAAGTAATGTTTTATTAACGACTTTATTGTTATAAGTTTCCAACTCACTTAATTTTTGAATTAGATTCTATTCCACTCTCATTTCTTTTATTTATAATATACATCACATAAATAAAATGATATAATAATAAAACCTTATCTCCAATTCAACATGCCAACACAACAAAATGAAGAAAGGCAGGTATTCAAAATCTTTTTTTAATGGGCCAAAGTAAAGATGAAAAGGCTGATGAGACGAGTAAAATAAGCTTGTGGGGACAATCATACGAAAAGATGGAAATTTGTCTTTATTATATTGTTTTTCTTTTAGAGGAATAATTTCAAACACGTTAAAATGAAAAAAGGACGCGAGTACCCCACATATGGAAAAACTTGAGAATAATGCACCAACTTTATGAGGTTGGACAACTTCCATGTGACACATTATTTTCATATAATTACTTTTTAGGTTTGCATGGACTAATTTTATGCCCTTTATCATTGTGATGGTGATGGTGATGGTGGAGTCAATGCATTCGTGTTGTTTTTTTTGTTGAATTTTATATTTCTTTTAGTAAATTGTCTTTGTATAATAAAAGATTAATAAGTGAAATATTTGAATGTTTACATTATTTTATAGTTTATCTATATATTTTTGTTAATTTTCATTTTTTCTTTTCTTTTTTTTTTGTTTTAGTTATTATGGGTTAACTTAGTACATGTTTATGCGATAAGGTGTTATGTCATGGTATTTAAATAGATTCATTTGTACATTTAGACATATACATAAACAAGAGGACAATGACAAATCAAATCTATAATGTCATCATATAGACCATCTGCATATCTATGTATTGTATCAAGTATATGTTACAAGAGGACATCAAAGAAAATAAGTAGAGCATGCTTTAATTTCTTAAGGACAATAAAGAATCGAATCTATAATGTTGTCATGTAGGCCAACTACATATCCATATGTGTACATTTGATATTAAAAGAAGACATCAAAGATAATTATCAAAACACACTCAAATTTCTACAAGGCATGAAGAAATACAGTCATCATATAGGCTAACTACATGTCTACGTATACTACATACGATATTGCTCATATTTAATTCAACTTACTAAGAGTTTTGACGTAGGAGAATGCATTCACCTAGATTGAGTCAATAAACTCCCAAATAATGTGTTTAGAAACCACTAATAAATTCAAATACTAGGAAGGTCAAGGCAAGCAATTCTTTAAAGACACATTTTGTTCGATCATTTTTATGCAACACAAATCAATCTAATATTGCAAATTAAGTTCATTTTCTTAAGGATTCAACTACAAGGATTAAAGATTGAACCACACATTTTTATCATTCACAACTTCATTATATCTCTACAATTGGACATGGCATGATTTGAATCACTAGCTTTACCTTCAACTTTATGGCATCTTAAGAACTACAAACAAAGCAACCCTCTACCAAAAGACCAAAACATGTGCGTTTAACACAGGTATGGGTATCACACCTGAAGCATTGCATTGTGGCCATGTTAAATCCATGGTCAAGAGAAAATACCAGCTAAATGGATTCCTTAGATCAAACAATTTTTTTAATTCAATTTTGATAGCTGGAATAACCCTATGCATTCATGGGTATTTGGGAGAAAAACTAGATGTTTAACTTTGATACTTAAACATATTTTTAGAATACACACTTTTGGCTTCATGTCCTTATTAGGCCCCACAATTCTATAGGGAATGATTGGTCAAGGAGTAGAAGCAAACATGAAACTAGAGTCATAAGCTTGAGGTTTTAGTAGCTAGATAAGGCCTAAGGTGTGATAAGAACCAACAAAAGAATAATACCCCTATTATTAGCCATTTTTTAGAATTTATAAAATTAATTAATTTTTATTAAATTATAAGGGTAGAAAATGACATGAAGGAAGAAATATCTTGAACATAAGGTAGTGATTGAGATCTCTCAGGTTGGTTATAATCAACGGATCACAAGTAAATAAGATAACATATGGAGAATGAAGAGAATTAAACAAAAAGGGACACCATGGATTTGAGTCCCAATAATGGCTATGGATGGGTACGTGTGCCTCTTGTAGGTGCAAAATGAATCCAAAATCTTTGAGCAAACCAAAAATCAAGGAAAAACATATATACACGATGAAGCTCATAGCTAATGAACATAAAAAAATATAGAGGATAGCTAATTAACATAATGCAGACTAACCTTACAAATGAAGGATGGATTTACTCGCCTCTATCAAACACCATCCTACTAAAGGAACCAATTTATTTCAACACAAACATTTTTTCATTCATTCAAATGTAACAAATGTAGCCTCCTTCTTACATGCACAAATTTATGATTGCCTTTCAGGATGTGAAAAGAATCTCCACTATCAATTTTTCCATTGTATGGAAAACAAAAAAATTGATAAACCAAACTACCTTCAATTGCATCATCTCTTTCTATAGCACATAGAAAATGGTTTAGAAGCTTATCTTAGCACCTATAACATCATAAATTGTACACACTTCCTAAGGTGTTCAATTCCATGCTTACTTAGCACCCATTTTAGCGTGTTCTCATTCTTCCACACATTATAGGTCTCTTCTATGTATTTAATTAATATATATTTAAATATATGTCTTCTCTTAATAATTTCTATGTGGGCCCTTAATTTTAGGTGTGCCCCCTTAATTATTTCATTCATTTATCACCTCTTGCATGCATATGCCCTATTTCATTATTGGCGGCCTTTTGTATTTATTTCAATTTCACACCTTTATTCTGTGCACGTTTTGGGTATCTCCATATCCTCACTAGCCCACTATTTAATTTAAATCCCCAATTAGCTAGTATAGGGTTCCTTGTACATCACAAAATGGGCCAAAATTTGAATTGGAGACAAGTCTCCTGATTTTAGCAAGTTATTCAAAAACCCATCAGCCTCCTTTGATTTTTGAGCCCTAAAATGACTTGGTGCTCGCTATTAAAGAAATACTACATCCCCATTTTGGCATCCACCATCAATCTAAGCAATATCACATCAATTCTATCAATTCAAGCAAACATTTTAGGATGAATCATGCATTTCAAGCATTCAAGGCATTTCATCCCACCATATCCTTCATCTTGTAACAAGCTACACCAATCATTATGTAAGCATGTTTTTTGTGATGTCCTTTTAGGTCTTTGTGGATTCATGTTATTGTATCAACTCTTGTGATCTCATTTCAAGCACAATTGCATCATTCAAGGTATAAGACATCTTATTCTCTTATTCAAGCCTCTACTACTAAAAACACAATTCCATTTTCAAGAATTTATATTTCAATTTCAACATTAATTCCTCTACAGGAGTTTGATTGAGGCGAACCCCTTTCTTCCAATATTTTCCCCATTTTCTGTGTAGGTGACAAGTGTCATAGTTGTGGAAAAGAACATAGGTAGATTTGATAGAGAGTTATAGGTGCCAGAAGTTTCATTAGAAATTTCTAGGTATAAGGCACCTCCAAAGGCCTCAGGTGAGTCTAGTTGACCCGTACCATCCAAGTCACCCTGTACCTACCATTCTGAATTGAAATTTGAATAATAGGTTAGTCAATATTTTTTATTTCAAAATATGGTATTATAATTGGTTTTACAATCTGCGATCTATTTGCATACACATTATTCCTTCTTCCATGTCATATTTTTCCTAGATCTTACATTCTTCATTCCTATAATTCATACTTTTCCATTTGCATAGTCATTTTTAACTCCATAGAAAAGGAATCCTTGCTTCCTCTTAGCGCTTGATCCTCCTTGAGCCCACTGGATCAAATTTCCTTCCAACGTATGATTGAAGATAGCCGGTGTGAGCTTCCTAGACTATCCATCAATCGTAGTAAAATCCCTTCACCCCCCTATTTTCTTTCATTATAATTTGGTGAACCCAACGCATCTTTCATTTCCTATAATTCTAATTTGGATGTCTTTATCTAATTTGTATGCATTGTATTAATCTATATTTACATCATATGATTTCTATATTTTATGCATTTACATATCCACTTCATCCATTTTCATGTCTTGTTTATACTATATTTTATGGATGGACTTGTTATCTTCTTTTGCTAGTTCCATTTCAAGTTTTGTCAAAGATATTCCAGATGTTTTGTTTTATGCATATGATGAAAATTTAGTTTTCCCTTTCATTCATGACTATGATTTACCCACTCCCAAATTCAATCTTATCCATGAGGCCATTTTTGTTTAAGAAAGCATTATTAACAATTCTATTTCAGATCTTTCTCTAAAACTATGCCTCCCTCATAAGAACTCTTCGAGACAAGATGATATTCTTATGCCAAAAAAAATTAGAATATATGAAAATACTCTTTATGAACTTCTTAATGCTTCCTCTCCCAAATTTTCTCTCCCTAATGAGGACATATTGGTACATGATATTTTAACCACCTCTCTCAATGATCTTCCTATTTAGGATGAACCATTAGAGAATGATTTTGATTATTCTCTTGATATGTACCTTCCTCATTAGATTACTTTGGTTCAATAAGATAATATTGTGGTAAAATAGGATGATATGATTGAAAATTTTCTTTTAATTCATTTTAATGGAATTCCTTCTATAGACTACGTTTTAATGAATTTTGTTTCTCCATCGCCTAAATCCCGCATCAATCATAAAGATATTTGAAACACGAGGATAATATTTTGATGAATCATACTCATACCTCTCCTAGGGTATCTTTTGTTCATTAAAAAAACTTTCATCCTCCTATGAATTCTACATTAGAGAGTATTAAACCCTTTTCTGAAAAAGATACCTTGGTGCAAGAGACTTAGTATGTTACTTCCCTAGATGCTTTGTCCTCTCCTCCATCTTATAATAGTCATCAATATGTTTTGAAGCAAAATGATGTTATGCATTTCCTTCATAATCCATCTCCTCACATAACATTTAGTGAATATAAAGACCTAGATGAGAACGCTTCTTCCCAACCTCCTACATTGGATATAAATAATGATAGGATTCCACATTTGCCTAAAGAGATTACTACTCTTATTATCCATCCCTATGATGAAAACCTTCCACCTCCCAAATCAGAGACATCTAATGAATATGGTTATAAAATAATTAATAAACAAGGTGGAAAAAGTAAAGAACAAGTAATTGATGAACTATAATTGATTGAATGTTTGAAGATGATAAGTTGATGATCACCGAGATGCAAAAGTGAATGCAAGACATTAAATCAGTTAATGTATTGTATTATCATTTAGGTCAACTTGATATGGTATGATTATTCATGGACATATTGGTCATAACCTTAAAGATCTAAAGAGACAAAGCTTATGTTATCGGTAAAATATAAAAGTTCTGCATACATCGAGTGACAGTAAACACTGACGGATAGTGCACGCTGACGAATAGTGAACAACGACCAATTCACAGTGTATACTGAGCACCGCAATAAATGAGTAAGTGTTACCGAGCAAGAGTTATTTACTGAGCATAACTAAAGTTGTTACCGACCTAACTGGAGTTGATGACCAATTAGAATTGAAGTTCAAGAATGACAAAACTACTTAGCTGGCAAGATCTATATTTAGAGATTGACTGATTGATTTCTTTATTATTAACGATCAGTTAAACTAAAGCATGAAAGAGAATTAAAGAAAGTTTCATTCACAGTTATCAAGGAGAGATCTACGGAGTAAAACTAAAACAAAGCTTTATGGGATAAAGCAAGCATGGCGAGTTTTACGGATCAAGAAGTGATCTACGATAAAAAAAGGATATTGAGAGGTTAATCTTGTCTATATAAAGAGACAAGGAATTCATTATGAAAATGAGAAATGCTGAATATATTATGGTGAAGATATAATTGTTCATGCAGATATGATCATACAGGCTGAAGAACAGAGCCAAGAAATTCTATAGACACTGAGCAACAAAGGATAGAGCATTCACCGAGCAGGACAAAGAAAGGGAGAAAAGGAACTGAAGTGAATATTGATCAGAGAGGTATTATTGGACTAACAATAGATCTAAATATCTGCAAGTTAAATTTGTATGTTTGAACAGATCATTTACTGTATCAGTTTAACCATTGATTTAGAAAATCTCTTAACCGAGTGGGATTTAACAGTCCTTAATGTATTGAGATACTCAAGAGTATCAAAAGGTTTTCTTGTTGACAACATATTGAGTGCTAGGTCAAAAGACAAACTGTTAGTTTTAAATCTTCTAACAAGGTCGCACTTAACAATTTGTATTGTAAGATTTAACAGGGTTGGCTCTTCACCGAGCTCACTTTAGAAGAGTGAAAATATTTTGGGTTACCGGTCCCAAGTGGGTTTTCCCTTAACAAGGTTTCCATGTTAAAATATATGTGTCAAATGTGTATATGTTTCATTGCATTGATATTTTGATTTACACATTATTTAAACTGGATTGGTCGGTTAACACTAAGTTTATTTGCTGCTATTTGGTAAAGGCTAGAAAAGATAAATAATATATCTTACCGAGCAATTTATATTTGCTAGAATTATTTAAGGCATACATCTTGATGGACTGAAAGATAACTAGAGGATATTATATATGAGATATAAGTTTTTGGTTGGATTTTTGGAATTATTTTTAAGGCCACTGATTCACCCCCCCTCTCAGTTATTCTAACAATTGGTATCAGAGCTTTGGTGCTTGGAAGAAAAGTTTAAAGGTACTTAAGCTAAAGATCACAAGATGAGTAAAAGGGATGTGCTTAAGTTGAACAATGACAACTTTGCATCATGGAAAAGCAAGATAAGACTTCATCTATCAGGTATTGGAAATGATGTCGCCCAATACTTGGATACTGAATATGTTGCACCTACTGGACCTCTAACTGTTGATCAATTGAGAGAGAAACATGAATACAATTCTATGATGATAGAATTTTCTTCTTCACTATCCGATGCTAAATTTGAAGATGTGAAATCATGCACCTCTGCAAAGCAAATGTGGGACAAACTCAAGCTAGTACATGGAGGAGACACCAATGTGCTGAGAGCTAAAGCTAAAAGCCTAAGAGGAAATTTTGATGACCTAAGAATGAAAGGAGAGTACACCACTCATTAAAGTAGCAGAATAAAAAAAGTTGTTAATGCTATCCATGGAGGAGGAGGAGTACTTGAGGAAGAAACAATTGTAAGTAAAATTATGAGAACCTTACTACCTGTTTATGCAATTAGAGTATCTGCAATTCAAGAAATGAGAGAATTAGAAAATAAAATTTTTACTCTTGATAGTTTGATTGGTAGAATTATTTCATTTGAGATGAACAACTATGACAACAATTTCTTACCAACTATTGAGTCTGCATTCAAATCTTCTCTAAAAATAAGAAAATCTAGTAACAAACACACTATGAGAAATGATAGTGATAGTGATAGTGATGGAAAAGAACTTGATGAACTTGAAGCACTAATGGCTAGGAGATTACATAGAGGTAAATGAAGATATAAAGGTAAATTACCATTGGTCTATTTTAATTGCAAAGAAATTAGACATTTTGCTTCTAGATGCCCTAACAAGAGAAAGGATGAAAGAAATAATGACATATCTTATGAAAATAAGTATGACATAAGTGATGAATGAGACTACAAAAGAAACAGACACTCTGACAGAAGAGATAAATGAGATTACAAGGAAAAATGCAAGAAGGCTTGTTACCTGGTTTAGAACAAAGCTGAAAAATCTGACACTGATTTTGATGAATATGTTGAGGTAGTATTTGTTGCTATGAAGGATGATTCAGATGAAGAAGAAAGGTATGTTTAAATAAAACTCATATCTAAATTTAGAAAAAATAATGTTTGGGTTATTGATAGTGGCTGTACTCATCACATGACTGGAGATAAAGAAAAGTTTGAAACTTTTGAATATTATAATGGTGGATCAGTTAGGATGGGTAATGACTCACCTTACCCAGTTCAAGGAAAAGGTACTATCATGTTGAATAATCTGATCAAATGTGGAAATACATATTGGGTGAAAGGACTTAACTATAATTTATTGAGTGTTTCATAGACGAACAAAATAGGACATCGATTTGTATTTGAGAAAAAAAAGGCAATGATCTATAATGAAAAAGGAAAGTTGATCCGCACTGGTGAACAAAAAAAGGTAATCTATTCTATCTTGATGATATTGAGACAACTTGTTTATTGGCTAGAAATGAAGACATTTGGTTGTGGCATAAAAGGTTATGTCATGTGAACTTTGAAAACATGGTTAAGATAAGTAAGAAAAGAAAAGTAAGAGGCTTACCGAGTATTTCAAAGCCTAACCATGTTATGTGCAAGAATTGTCAAATAGGCAAAATGACAAAGTCTAGTTTCAAGAGAAAAACCTATACATCTAATACTATTCTAGAGTTAGTCCATATTGACTTATATGGACCAATGAGAACAAAGAGTAGATGAACCAATGAATCAAGACTATGCTATCAGTAATGAATACAAGTCAAGTATTCACTAAGTGATTGCATACACTGATAGAGTGCACACTGACGGTCAGAGTAAAAGAGTAGAGTCACAGTGTTACCCGGTGAGTAAATGCACAACATTATTGACATGCAGAGTAATAGTGTTACCCGACGAGCAAAGCATAGAGTAACCTGATGGAAATAATTTTAGTGTTGCCCAATAGAGAAGACAAGGACGGAGATCCCGATGACAACTAAAGTCACACCGACAGGATAGTCAATTATCAATGATGACTAACTGAAGTGTTGACCGACAGAACAGAGAGTTCAGAAAATGACAAAATGCTTAGCTCTCAAGAAGCTAAAGATAGAATTAATGGATACTTATCATTGTTTTAATCATCCAGATAAAGCCAGAGATAAGTAATTAATTTAAATCTGATTTGTCCAGGTGGCAAGAAGATCTCTTTGAGATAAAACTGGAGTTTTCTTTAAATCTATTGGTGAGAATTGTGGGACACGCCAAGAATCAAGAAAGCCAAGAAAAGGGGAAATCGTGTCTATATAGAGACAAACCCAATTCATTATGATTTGTGGGGTGAACAAGAGAAGAGGAAAGATGCTAAAGAAAATCTAAAGAAGAAGAAACTCTTCATGTAGTCCTGATCAACAAGCTAAAGAAAGAGCTAGATTTTGTAGACACCGATGAACAGTGAGAACATCACAGAGCAGAACAGTGTAGAGAAAAGGTATAAGTGATTATATTGATCAGAGAGGTAATGGACTTACAATAGATTTGAAAATCTGCAATTAAGTTGTATGTATGAACAGATCATTAGTGTTTCAGTTTAACCAATGAAGCATCAAGTCTCTTGACCGAGTAGGACTTAAAAGTCTTTTACAATTGAGATACATCCCAAGGAGTATCAAAAAGTTTGATCATAAAAGTAGCATTGGATATGTCTGATACCTATTGACAGGCCAAGTGAGTGTTTGATCAAAGATGGTAGCATTAGATGCTAGATACTAGGTGACATGATATTTTTAAATCCTCTAACAAGGTCACACCTAACAGTGTGTTTGTAACCTTTAACAGGGTTGGCTCTTAACAAGGCTTACTTCATAAGAGTGAAAATTTGGGGTACTGGTCCCAGTAGTTTTTCCCCTAACAGGGTTTCCACGTTAAAAATACATGTGTCATATGTTTTTGTTTTATTACTTTACTATTTTACATTTCACATATGCAATTTGGGATTGATCAGTATACTCTGCATATTTACTGTGTTTCGGTAAATAGTTAACTACTTATCAGTAATCATATAGAAAAAAGATTTACATAGAAATCAGACAAGTATAATATTGATATAAGTATCTCAAGGTATTCATCTTATAGGACAAATGATAACTAGAGGCATAATTTGTGGTTATAAGTTTTAAGGGTTGATTTAAGGATTAAAATTTGAGGCCACTGATTCACCCCCCCTCTCAGTTATTACTAACACCTCTGTGACTGTTCTTTCGGTTTTCACTATGACCTGCTTGTTGGGTTCCACTTTCAGGTTCCTCTTTATCCTTTCCATTTTGCAATCTCAGTTTACACACAAAATACAAAATTGTGTCTTCGGTTTTCTTTGTACTTAGCAGTTTTTGGTGATCTTTGATATCTGCATTTTTGGTTTGCTCTTTGTCCTATTTTTTGGTGATCTTTGATATCTGCATTTTTGGTTTTCTCTTTGTCTTGTCTTTTAGTGTATGATTACGGAAAGTGTTGTTTGCATACTAATGGAAAAATAATGTCATTAATCTCCCCCTTTGACATTAGTATAAAAAACTGATATGTGCAAAATACTATCAAAATGTTAAGTATGTACAACATATATAATCCTTAGTCAGTTTATGACTCCCCCTATGTATATGCCGATATATCATTATTTTCCCCTTTTTATGTAGTACTGTATAGTTTCCTATCTGTACATATCATATATTTTCCCCCTTTTTTATATTAAGGGCAAAGGTGTATACCTTATAGCTTATCAAAAATGTGAGAGTGTGAAGACTTCATGTCTTCCATCATCTTCTCCCATTGGTCCTTGAGGTTCTCTAGAGCCATGTGCTTGAGTGTGATCCTTGAGTGCATATCATATATGCTGTATGCTACAAACATCTCAGGTGTTTCTATCAGTTGTCTTGCCAAACTGATATGTTGTTGAAGTGGTGTCAGATTTGGTAGAAGTTGAGCCTGGAGCTCGGTGACCTCTTCCCTGAATTGTGTTTTTGCTTCCCATAGTTCTTGCCTTAACCTTTTTATTTCAATAATCTTTTCATAATGCAACTTAATTGCATTATCTCTGGTGGCTAATCTTTTATCACTATTAACTAGATTGGAATCTAGCTTTGCTATGTTTTCACTATGCTCCTTAGTGAATTTATCCAGTGTCCTTAGTTTTTGAATCAAGGAAATAGCTTCAGCAATAATAGGATCTAATTCACTAATGAATTATGAAAGCTTTACCTTGTTTACTACCATTTCTTGGCTGATTTTCTCAACAAGTTTCTGCTGGTACTTCTGCTATGCTCTCTCTTCAATTTCCTTCTCTGCATCAATGTTATGTGTTGTAATGGCTTCTTTGAGAGTGGCTAGTTGATCAAGTATTAATTTATTTTGATCAATATCAATGTCGGGTACAATATGGTGCAATATGTCCCTAGTTGTTTCTACTACCATGGAGTCTCGATGCTTCTTCCTCAGCTTCTCTTGTAATGCCTTCCTATGGCATATTTCACCGTATTCCTTTTGTGCTTCATAGTCAAGTGTAGTTGGGTCACATTTGGGTATCTCTATGATTTCATCTAGATGGACTTCCAATTTACTCTTTTTGGATTTCTTCTTCTTGTTTTGAGTTTCATTTGAGTGATGAACCATAGCCATCTTCTCGGCTTTGTCTATGGTACTTGATGAAGTGACTTGTGGTGTTGCCTCTTTTTTCTACTTTTTTTTAGTGTCAGCTTGTTAGTTTTCTGTAGACGTCTCCACATCAACCTTTACATTATCGGTAGAAAATTTTTTGGTTTCCTAAGGAGTGCCATCTTTAGGTTTTCCTCCTTCATCAGTGTCCTTATGCACTTCATCTATCTTTGTCTATGCATCCTTCTCGGTTGTATCTCCATCTGTTTGCTTTTATTCTCCTTATGTAACCTTGTCAGTTTTGGTTACAGTATGAGTGTCTCCGATGTCCTTCTGATCATCGGTGCTGTCTTTCTTTCC
Organism: Thuja plicata; assembly: GCA_018584345.1. Taxonomy (NCBI): domain Eukaryota; kingdom Viridiplantae; phylum Streptophyta; class Pinopsida; order Cupressales; family Cupressaceae; genus Thuja; species Thuja plicata. Next base: position 1,167,030 of record MU225683.1, on the reverse strand, counting down.
TTCATCCCCTGCATCTCTGGGAATGCTTGAATCTTTATCAGGTGACTTGTCTGTTTCTTGAAGTATGTTGATGGCTTTCATCAATATTGGAATGTTGCCTGGTATGTTCACCTGTGAAGTATCAAATGTTGTGTCCTGCTCATCGGTTGTGTCCTTGGTAATATTGACATATTCCTCTTTCTATATTTCTTCTACTGAGTCATCGATTATGTTGATGACTGTGTTATCCACAATGTTGTCCTTAGTGGTGTCTGACCATGTTTCATCTGCAACTTCCACATTCTTGTTTCTAGTTGTGTTCATTTTTTCTTTATCTAACTCAACTGATGTGTCATCTTCTGCATCTTTGATTATTATTTGTTCTTGAGGCCATGGCCATTATTTTAGATAAATTTAGGGCTTTCTAAAAAATGCGTAAACAGAGTTCTCAGTTGTCATAGAAACTTACTGTTTACACCTGTAGTGGTCATTGATCTATTGGAGTGCTCTGGGTCGAGTTGAAGTCGCTTTGTGATACTGTTTGGTGTTTGCTCAATTTTTTCTCTCATTTCTCTTCTCTGGTCATGGTGAAGAATGAAACCCTTTCGTCACCCTTTTATAGGCATTTTCCCTAAAAAGTGAGTCATTAATGCTCAACCACTCCTCGGTGTTTGAAGATGGAGTTCGTCAGTTTGAACATTAACTTCTCTTCAGTGACAAAGTGACATTTTGGGGAAGTTGTTTAACTCTTTTCTTTTATTGATGGGTTTTGGTGTTGTGCGCAAACAACTTATTCACTTTTCTTGATTACCGATGAGTCTCAGTTTACACTAGAATCTTTGCTTTCTTATGTTAACCGACACTTCTCAGTAAGTGTAGGCAATTTTAGCTTTGAGTGTATACCGATGGATTTTGGTATGTATTGTCTCTCATTCTCTGGATGTCTTCAATGGTGTTTCCATTGGGATATGTGCTAGTCTTTATCATTAGGTCTCTGTAGTCTTTCTTGAGATGACCAACTTTATGACAGGGTAAGCATGCCATTCTGGGGTTATTCCAGCCTCTAGACTTTCTTGTCCACTATCTCATATAGTTTGCAGCAATGTGACCAAATCTTCCACATGTTGTACAATTTTTCTAAGTGTTGTAATCCCATACATATTGGTTACCAACTCTTTTTGGTTGATAGGGAGTTTCTTGACCTTTAGGCTTCCATGCTTGCCTTTTCTTTTTCCAGCATTCAATAGTTGTGTGTGCATTCATTTTGCAAGTAGGATAGTATTTGTCCATGTAGGTTTCCTTCTTTGGTTGTTTCATCTCAGACTTACATTCATATGCTTTATGTCCTTTCTTGTTACATTTATAACAAAATCTTATGAATGAAGATGTGAATTTAGGAATACCTTTCATTTTGCCTCTGCATACATTTGATGTGTGGCCTTTCTTTCCATAGTGATTGCATGTCATCTTTCTTGGTCTTGGATTTGTATAGACAGTCTTTGGATCAGCTTGATTGGGTTATTCTCCATTCTCGGTAAAGCCTAGACTGATGTTTTTGTTGAATCTTCATTGTCATTCAAGAAAATCATCCATTCTTTTATTGCTTTCTTCAGATTTCTTGATAATTTCATTATGCTGCTACTGAATTCTTATTTCATGTTTCAACTTTTCATTTTCATCCCTTAGTTCACCGATAGCTTCTATTCTTTCAATGAGTTCAACATTCACGTTGTTTTCCTCTTGACTCATTAGAATAATTTGATTTGTAATCTCATGGTGATGCTCTGTAAGTCTTTGTATTTCAGACTCTTTCTCTTGTAGATTTTATGTAATCTTCCTTTTATCATCAATGGATAGTGTTCTTTCTTGCTTAGCTTGTCTAGCACTATTCATGACATCAATCATTCTTACCATCTATGTCTCTTGACTAATTTGCAAAGATTTCACTTGTCTAGCAAGATGTTGATTGATTTAATTTAGGTTTGTGATGCTTTCTTCTGATGCGTTTGATGCTTTGCTTGTAGTTGATCCTGAAGACTCAAATAAATATGGTATCTCTTCCTTATGATAATCTATTTCATTAAAATGAGTTTCCATAATATTTCTTTCATCTAACAGATGACATGTAACTAATTAAATATTTGAAGATGTTAGGTTGATGATCATGCAAGGCATTAAATCAGTTAATGTATTGTATTGTCATTGATGTCAACTTGATATAATCTGTATGGTCATGGAAATACTGCCAAAGACTTCAAAGAACCGATGAATCAAAGTCTATGCTATCAATAATGCATATAAGTCAAGTATTCACTAAGTGACTGTATACACCGACGGAGTGCACATCGATGGTCAGAGTAAAAGAGCAAAGTTACAGTGTTACCCGAAGAACAAATGCACAACATTACCGATGAGCAGAGTTATAGTGTTGCCCAACGAGAAAAGAACAAAGTAACCCGACGGAAATAATTTCAATATTTCTCGACAGAAAAAACAAGGACGGAGATCCCGATGACAACTGGAGTCACACCGATGGAACATTCAGTTATCACTGATGACTAACTGAAGTGTTGACCGATAGAACAAAGGGTTTAGAAAATGACAAAATGCTTAGCTGTCAAGAAGCTAAAGATAGAATTAACAGATACTTATCATTGTTTTAATCATCCAGATAAAGCCAGAGATAAGTAATTGATTTAAAGATTATTTTTTGAGTTGGCAAGAAGATCTCTTTGAGATAAAACTAGAGTTTTCTTTAAATTTATTGGCGAAAGTTGTGGATCACACCAAGTATCAAGAAAGCAAAGAAAAGATAAATCATGTCTAAATAGAGACAAACCCAATTAATTAAGAATGGGGAATGTGTGGGAGAGGTGAAAAAGAGAAGAGGAAAGATGCAAAATAAAATCTGAAGGAGAAGAAAGTCTCCATTCAGTCCTGATCAACAAGTTGAGGAAAGAGCTAGATTCTGCAGACACCGATGAACAATGAGACAACATCACAGAGTAGAACAATGTGGAACAAAGGTATAGAACTGATTATATTGATCAGAGAGGTAATGGAAATATAGTAGATCTGAAAATCTGCAATTGAGTTGTATGTATGAATAGATCATTAGTGTTTCAGTTTAACCATTGAAGCATCAAGTATTTTAACCGAGTAGGACTTAAAAGTCTTTTACAATTGAGATACATCCCAAGGAGTATCAAAAAGTTTGATCATGAAAGTAGCATTGGATATGTCCGATACCTATTGACAGGCGAAGTGAGTGTTTGATCAAGGATGGTAGCATTAGATGCCAGATACTAGGTGACAAACTATCTTTTAAATCCTCTAACAAGGTCACACCTTGTTGTCCCATGTGTAGTAGTGGTCTTGAAAGCTTCATGTGAGTCTTGAGTCTAAGTCTAGCTATCCCCTTAAGCTAGGAGACCTTTATCGGATTTCTCAAATTTGACATCTCTTTTGTGAGCTGGAGGGAATCTGTATTTGAGATCATGTTTTCATTCAGTAGGTTAAGTTCCCAATCCGGTAAAGGCCATGGTTCAAAGAATTCTAACGTCAGTCTTATATGCAGTTGAAGTATTTAGCCATAACTCTTCATTTTGCAGCATTGGTGGGAAATTGGTTTCGATCTTCGCCATGGCGGAAAATCACCTGTAGAGTGCGTTCTCCACAATTAATAGACCTAAGAGTATTAGAGGTCAATAAAGGTTGAAAATGAGAAATTTGGGAATAAGAAAGATTTGGGCATTTAGACCGAACCTATTTCAAGCAAAGGGAATGATTGAGTGAGGAAAAATTTAAGGTGTAATCTTATAGGCGGAAAAGCGGAAAATGGCTTCTCCATTGCTCCAACAAGCGGGTTTTGACCTGCGGAGTGCATTTTCTGCCAAAATTTTAAAATGAAGGAATTTTGAGGAAGAATCTATCTCATAAGGAATCCAAGATATAAAGAAGGACGATGAAATCAACACGTGTCATTTTGGCACCCCGACAAGCCAAATTTCTCCTTCGGCAGATTTTCAAATAGAGAGCACTCCATAAGCATTTCTCCGCCCAAAGGAGAAGTGGAAAAGTAATTTTCCACCACCTCAAGAAAGTTACCGTTGTAGTTACTAAAGTGAAAAGACATTTCTCAACGGCCCATAATAGAAAAGTAATTAATTCAAATAAATATGTTTTACTTCATAACGAAATTTTTCATTAATGTTGGGGTCTTTTCATTCGTGTGGCACGGGAAGTCGGCTTTTAAATGGTAAGAATTCAAACGTTATAAAATCGGTTGAAGATTGTGAATATGAGCCACCATTTGTTCGCCAAATTATTTGAATTCAAAACCTCTGATATTAGTTATTCTTTACCCCTGCATTTTTAAGAGGTTTTCCTAATCCCTAAATCAAATCATTCAAAGAATGGTTTCCACATTTCTGGGATTTGATGGATTGAATGACATCACCTCCAACTGGCATAAGATCTCAGAGTCTTCATTGAAGTTCTTCGATATGCAGAACTTCCAAAACATATTGAAGGTGGATCAAATGCATCATATTATTGAGAAGCTTAAGGAGAGCGGGTTAGTCAAAGCTGTCGGTTTCCCTGTAGCAGTTCAAGATCCTGAGCTGGTTTGAGAATGTATAGCTCGATACAACCCAGACACCAAGCAAATTCTTCTGCCCGATGACATGATGCTTCTCTCTATTGATAGAGAGTCCATCCAGAATTCTCTCCATATCCAAGAACAAGTGGAGTATTCAGAGATGAATTACAGTCGGGCGGTTTATGAATATACAACAAAGAGGACCATGTGGAAGAAGGAGATCATGAAGTCGTGGTTTCAAGAACCAAAGAGTGCCAAGGGAAAGTCACCCAAAACATTATATGGTACAAACCTGAAGCCAGAGATTGTGGATATTTTAGTATTACTTCACAGAATCAGAGGTGAGAGTGACGCCCTTAATTTTGTCGAGCAACATTTCTTCCTGGTTCAGGTAATCTGCTCCCAACATCACTTCATTGATTGGGCCCTTATGGTAAGTGAGAACCTCTCAGATGCCCTAAATAGAGCTAAGCGTCAAGATGAGTTCTACATGTCTTCAGTTCTTTTGTACATTCTGGCTACAATTCAAATTTGGCCAGAGCTTCCTAGGTTAGAGGAATTTCCAGATGATGTAAAGAGCTATAAATATTTCCCTTCTTTACAACTACATAACATCTATGTTGATTATCTCAAAGTTAATAATGCATTTACAATGAGACTGTGCAGGGAACTACAAGGTTGTCCAGAGAGGAGATTTTCTCTTGAAGCCATGGCTTTTATCAGCCAATTCAGATGCTATTTTATTCAATTCAGAGATTTCTCATACCTTCATCTTGCAGGTTTTGATGACTTCCCTTTGAATCTTCCCAGGCATCCTACCGATATGATTGTGCTAATCAAGGTGATGAGGCAAGCACTCCAAGTTAATGTAATCTATGATGATGCTAGGAAGAATGGCTATGACTTCCCCATGACTGTCGAAGCTTACAGTTGTGCATCCCGGTCGGAGGTGAAGAATTTTCTAAAGAAATTCTCAAAGAAGTTTTCTTTAAAAACCTATGATGTCCTGAGGCCATAGTACAATCCAGTGAACTATGCCAGAGATGTCTTGCAAATGAGTTGTTCTATTCATCATGTCGATGATATTGAAGACTACTGGGCCAATTGTAAAGATGATTTGGAGAGTAGGGAAAGGTTCTATGCCTGGTTAACTATTGAACAAATCAAAAGGTTCAAAGTTAACATTGCAGTGGAGGGGCTAGAAGATGATGGCAACCACATGTGTGACAATATGTATTTGGAGAAGATAAAGTTCACTCCCATTAGTTTCAAGCCCATGCTAGACCAAGCCATCAGTGACTTGCAGACTCTAATGGGTGGAATTTTAAAAAGGACAGATTAATGGGTTGAGTGGACTACAGGCCGAAGGAAGAGGTTAGAAAGGAAGCCTCCCACTCAGCGAACCATGACAAAGGATACTTCTAGCACTACAACAACTTCATTGGCAATGATTCTAACCATTGCTAAAGGATCAACCCAACCAACGGGAGGAGGCGATGAACCTCTTGAGAAGGCGATCTCATTAGAGAAGACTTGTGGAGAGGGCCCTCTTCCAGACATTGGAGAAACTGAAGAAGCAATCTCTATAGACCCAGTCAAACCTACAGTTGAGCTCACTAAAGCTACAGATCCTGAGCAGCTAGTCAAAGCTATTGCTGTGGATACCCAAGTTGGGACCTCTACTCAAGAGACTCCAAGGCAAGGATCTCTTGTTATAGTTGAAGTAGGAGAGGATAGTTCCAGTACCTCCACTACAGAATCAGATAAATAGGTCAGGAAGCAACAAGAGGTTGCTCAAGTTGTCAAATTAATCTCCTCTTCCCCCACTTCAGTGAACCCATTTAATTCTAGACCAAAAGCTACTCCCCTAGCCATAAGGAAGTTGTTCATTGAGGAGTTGGCTTCTGCCAACAAAGTTACCAGCACAGAGTCATGGATAGAAAATACTCTGTAACGCAAGATGAAGAGGGTGGAAGAAGGAAATTCCAACAAAGACACTCTATCATAGGCCCTTCAGCCCAAGGCCCCTATGAGAAAGCAGAAGAAAGTAAAGATGATGTCTACTCTGGGTCGTGACCTTGAGACTGGGCACTTCACTATGGAAGTGACCAAGCCAACTAAGGAAGGTAGATTTGAAGATATGACTGCTTTAGACTTTTAGTTGCAGTCATTTGATATGGGGTTGGCTCGTCATGAAACCAAGGTGGACTGGTGGAAATCTACTAATGTGGTGATAGAGGAAGAACTCAAGGAGCTCAAGACTTCCAAGGTTCAACTTAAGGCAGAAGTGGTTGAGCTAACCAACTTCATCAGATAGCTCCTCACTCTGATTGAAAGCATTCCCAGCACCCAAACTACCTTTGATCCTAGTGCTGCAGAAAACCAAGCCATCATAGCTAAGCTGCAAGAAGATTGACATTTTGGATAGATTGGAAACAGATGGATCAAGATGCTAAAGTCTGAAGGATTAGCAGTTATCGAGCAATTGGGTAATGCTCTTCTAAGGCTGGAAGTTGAGAGCAATAATATTGGTAAAAATCTATAGACCCTCATGGAAGAAAGAGTGAAGTGTCAGGAATGCATAGTGATGCTGCATGTGGCAGTAAAGATGAAGACTAAGGAGGCACTAAAGGCTAATATTTTAGAAAAGGGAGAAGAGCCTTTGATCGAATGGCTTCAAAGTCTGGAGTTCAAGATTGAAATGATCATCCAAACAGAGGTTGGATTGCAACAGACTGGTGTCAAGGTCAAAGAAGAGTAGAACAAAGATTTTAAACTCCTCGTGGGGCTCCATGCAGAATCACAAAAAGTGGTCAGGGCAAAGAACTGATCAGAGTGACCAACATGCAGAAGTCACTCTGATTATCTACATAATTTGGCAGACCAGCCTTCTTCTCATTTAGATAAGGTCTCAAAACTCCAGCAATTGAGTGGATGTATCTTTAGGGCTATGGAAGAGCTGAAAGATTGGACAGAGGCAATCAAGACTCTGGCCAAAGAACATTCTAGGTGGCTCATCCAATATACCAACGTCCATGTCAACAAGAATGAAGAGCACATCCAAGTCATCATCGCTGTCACAGCTCATAGGGCCAAATTAGACAAGGGGAAGAAAACTGATGCTTAGCTAGATTCCCTCTTGTACTATTTTTTATAGTCTTATAATGGATAAACCTTTGGTTATCATTTCTGGTTGGGGAAGTTGAACCATTTTGGTTACCCCTTTTTGTAATGGTCCAATCTGGGACTCTATATGTATTATTTCCAAAATTAATACAAAGGTCGGCTAAATTTTGGTGTGAAAGATAGCATTTTGCCAAGTCAATTGTGTGTTTGAATACCATTTTTTAAACTATTCCATTGCATTTCATTTATCTTTTTATTGAATTCGAATGTTTATTTGAAGTTGGGTTTACAACCTGTATTCGAACCAGATTTCTGTATTATGATTTGATACAATTAATTTAGGGGAAGATCTATTGTTATCCTGAGTTGGGAAACATTTCTGTGATATAGATTGATTCATTGTCATTTCATTATTAATCTTTAGTCTTGCATCTGCATTTTTAGTAGAAGTTCATGCATTATCGATTTTGGGGGTTAATCTGATTGATGAAATCTCAGAATTGACTAGATTTAGAGTTGAATTTATCCTTCCTGGGCTATTTCCTATCTAGGTTTAGCTTTGTTTACCTCTTTTATTCTCGGGTCAAGAACATACCCCTGTTAGATTAGGAAAGATCAAGATTCACTGAAAATCATTCATATAAGGGAGCTATGCCTTTAAATTCAGAGGGAAATTAGTTTTTCAATAACAATTTTCCAACTGTTGTATTCAATTGTTTCTTCATATTTGGGAATCTTAGAGTTATAACAAAGATGAAAAATATGTTTACCAACACACCTAACAGTGTGTCTATAACCTTTAACAGGGTTGGCTTCTAACATAGCTCACTTCAGAAGAGTTAAAATTTGGGGTACCGATCCTAGTGGTTTTTCCCTTAAAAGGGTTTCCATGTTAAAAATCCATGTGTTATGTGTTTATGTTTCATTACTTCACTATTTTACATTTCACATATGCAATTCTGGATTGATCGGTATACTCTGCATATTTACTGTGTTTCGATAAATAGATGACTGCTTATCGATAAACATATAGAAGAAGGTTTAACAAAGAAATCCGACAAGTAGTAAATTGATATAAGTATTTCAAAGCATTCATCTTGTAGGATAGAAGATAACTAGAGACATAATTTATGGTTATAAGTTTTAAGGGTTGATTTAAGGATTAATTTTTGAGGCTACTGATTCACCCCCCCTCTTAGTTATTACTAAAAATTGGTATCAGAGCTTGTGTGCTTAAAAGGAAGGTTTCAAGACCTAAGATAAAGATCACAAGATGAATAGACGAGATGTGCCCAAGTTGAACAAAGATAATTTTGCTTCATGGCAAAGCAGAATAAGACTCCACTTATTAGGTATTGGAAATGATGTTACTTAATACTTAGATACTGAATATGTGTTGCCAACAGGAGCACCAATAGTGGAAACAATGAGAGAGAAGAATGAACACAATTACATGATGATAGAGCTTGCTTCCTCACTCTCTGATGCTGAATTTGAAGATGTCAAAACTTGCAAGACTGTAAAGAAGATGTGAGATAAATTGATGCTTGTACATGGTGGTGACAAGAATTTTTTGAGAGCCAAGGCAGAAATCCTTAGAGGAAAGTTTGATGATCTCAAAATGAAAGAAGGTGAAAACATCACACAATACAGTACAAGAATCAAAGAGGTAGTCAATTCTATCCGAGGAGTTGGAGGTGTACTAGAAGAAGATACAGTGGTAAGTAAAATTCTAAGAACCTTACTGCCTACTTATGCTATTAGAGTATCTGCCATTCAAGAAATGAGAGCAGTAGAAAATAGCAATGTTACTCTAGACAGTTTGATTGGAAGACTAATTTCATTTGAGATGAACAATTTTGATAATAGTGTCTTACCAAACATAGAGTGTGTATTCAAATCCTCTTTGAGAATAAGTAAATCAAGTCATAAACACACTATGAGAAAAGATAGTGATAGTGAAAGTGAAGAATAAGATCTTGATGAAATTGAAGCATTTATGGATAGAAGAATGCAAAGAGGCAAAGGTATATACAAAGGTAAATTACCACTTGTTTGTTTTAATTGTAAATATATTGGACACTTTGTTGAAAGATGTCCTAACAAAATAAAAGATGATAGAAGTAATGATAGATCATTTGAAAAGAAGTCTGACAAAGGTGATTACAGAAGCTACCAACAATCAGAAAGAAGAAATAGCCGAGACTATAAGGACAAAGGAAAGAAGGCCAGTTACCTAACAAAATGTAGAGATGATGACACTGACACTGAATCTGATGAAGACATTGAGATGGTGTTTGTAGCAGTAAAAGATGATTCAGATGATGATGAATAAAGGTATGTAGAAACAACACTCATATCTAAAGTTAGTAAAAATGATGTCCAGATCATAGATAGTGGTTGCACTCACCATATGACCGGTGATAAGCAAAAGTTTGAGAATTTTGAATACTATAAAGGTGGTTCAGTAAAAATGGGTAATGATACACCTTGTCCAGTTGAAGGTAGATGAACCATAATGTTGAATAATCATATAAAATGTGAAAATGCTTATTGGGTAAATGGATTGAATTATAATCTATTGAGTGTTTCTCAGTTGAATAATTCAGGTCATAGAGTAGCATTTGAAAATAAGAAGGAAAAGATATTCAATAAATCAAGAAATTTTATTGGTACCGGTGAGCAAACAAAAGGTAACTTAATCTATCCAAATGATACTAACACCACTTGTTTGATTGCTGCAAACAAAGACATATGGTTGTGGCACAAAAGATTGTGTCATGTGAACTTTGACAACATGATAAAGATTAGCAAAAAGATAAATGTAAGAGGCTTATCGATGATGACCAAGCCCGAAAACATCATGTGTAAGAATTGTCAAAAAGGTAAGATGACAAAGTCTAGTTTCAAAAGAAAAAAAAACACATCTGATGTAATTATATAATTAGTCCATACTGATTTATGTGGACCGATGAGGAAAAAGAGTTATTATGGAGATATATATTTTATTCTCTTTGTTGATGATTACTCTAGAATGATGATAGTCATGTTTCTAAAAGATACATCAAAAACATTTAAGATGTTTAAATGGTACAAAGAAATGGTTGAGAAACAAAGTGGTAAGGAGTTAAAATTCTTAAGATCAGATAGAGGAGGGGAATTTATTTAAGATAAATTCACTATCTTTTGTAATGAGCATGGAATGAAAAGATAGGTCTCTGCACCAAGAACACCACAGCAAAATGGAATTGCTAAAAGAAGGAACAGATCCATAGTTGATTGTGCAAGGACACTGATGATAGAGAAAGGCATCACCCAAATCTTCTGGAGAGAAGTTGTCAGTACTGCTATTTATACATTGAACATAGTACAATTGAAGAAAGACACCAAGAAGACACCTTATGAGCTTTGGTATGGATACACAACCAATGTGAGTTATTTCAAAATTTTTGGTAGTCAATGTTATATCTTAAAAGATGATAGACATGGAAAATATGACTCCAAGAGTGAAGAGGGAATCTTTCTAGGGTATTCCACCAAGAGCAAGGCTTATAAATGTCTAAATAAAGCCTCTAACAAAATTGTTGAAAGTGCAAATGTAAAGATAGATGAATTTGCATAAAAGAATGAAAAGGAAAACACTAAAGAACCAGAGGACTACAATAGGTTTACTTACAATGAGGAAGCTGAAACTCTACCCGACCAACAATATAGAGCTCCCGAGCAACATATCATTACACCTGAGCATCAGGCTGCAAATACCTACGATCAGGATATTGCACAAAATGATGCACAAAGTGATGGAGAATAGAATGAAGAACAAAATGATGATCAAGCTGATAGACAAAGAGCCGAACTTGTACTTGCTAGATATTGCAGAAGGAACCATCCATAGAACTAGATCATTAGAGATAAGAAGGCTGGTATGAGAATCAGAAGTAAGTCTCTAAATACAAGATGTCTTTTTTGTGATTATGAGCCCAAATCTGTCAATGCTGCACTAGATAATGATGAATGGATAAGTGCTATGAATGAAGAGATTGAACAAATAGAGAAAGTCAAGACACGGACACTTGTACCAAGACCAGATGACAAGAATGTCATCGATACAAAATGGATATTCAAGAATAAGCTGAATGAGAATGGAGAAGTCACCAGAAATAAAGCAAGACTAGTATGCAAGGGGTATGCACAAGAAGAGGGAATTGACTATGGAGAGAAATTTGCACCCATTGCTAGGATAGGAGTAAGAATATAACTTGCTTATGCTGCATATAAAGGCTTTAAGGTATACCAAATGGATGTCAAGTCTACATTCCTAAATGGAATACTTGAAGAAGAGGTATGCATTGAGAAACCATAAGGGTTTGTTGATCCAGACAAGATAAACATGGTATGTAGGCTACACAAAGCCTTGTATGGATTGAAACAAGCACCTCAAGACTGGTATGAAAGACTTCATTCCTATCTTATAAGTATTGGATTTGTAAGGACTAGTGAAAATAGTAATCTTTATTTGAAGGAAGATACTGATGCTAACATATTGATTGCTGAGATATTTGTTGATGACATCATATTTAGAGGCAATGATATGCTATGAAAATCATTTGCAAATGAAATGAGTAAAGAGTTTGAGATGTCTATGTTTGGAGAGATCAATTTCTTTCTTGGTCTGCAGATCATGCAATAAGATGAAGGTATTTTCATTACACAATCCAAGTACATCAATGAAGTACTGAAAAATATTCAGGATGGAAGATTCCAAACCAGTTGGAATACCAATGGAAACTGGATGCAAGCTGGAAAAGGAGGACAAGTCATCAGAGGTAAATCAGACTTTGTACAGATCAATGATTGGAAAAATCATGTATGTTGTACATACTAGAACATATATTGCATGCAGTAGGAATAGTTGCAAGATTTTTTGCTAATCCCAGGGAATCACATATGACTGCTGTGAAAAGAATCCTAAGATATATGAAGAATACTAAGGAATATGGCTTATGGTATAGAAGAGAAGGAAAATTTGAACTAAAGGTCTTTACTGACGTTGATTGAGCTGGAAATATTGATGACCGAAAGAGCACAACTGGTGGAGCATTCTTTATGGGTGACAGACTTGTCACATGGATCAACAAGAAGCAAGGATGCATCTCTCAGTCTACTGTAGAAGCAGAGTATGTTGTTGCTGCTACAAATTGCTGAAATATTGCATGGATCAAACAGTTACTGGAAGGTATGTAGATGAAAATTTTAGAACCAATAATTATCTATTGCAATAATACAAGTGCAATAAATATTTCTAAGAATCCAATCATGCATGCTAAAACAAAGCACATTGCCATCAAGTATCATTATTTGAGAGAAAAAGTTCAGGCAAAGGAGGTGATACTTGAGTATGTGAAATCAAAGGAACAATTGGCCAATACCTTCACCAAGACACTGCCCAAGGATGCATTTGAGTACTTGACAAAGAGACTAGGGGTTAGACCCTTGTCTACTGGTCAGTAACATGACTAGAAAGTTGCATTAGCCTACATATTATCATATTATCATTCATGTTGATGCAAGCAGAGAGATGGAATTCAATGACACATCTATACACAACAAGGTATTTATCTACTCCAAGCACCATAGTTATTATTGATGGATTAGGAAATTCAAGGAATATATTATAGATAGAAAGGATCTGTTTGGCATCACTGTCAAAAGCTTGTTTGACAAAGATATTTTTTTGGTATTGTTGTCAAAGGGAGAGAGATAGCTCATTATCATCCTGATAAAGGGAGAGATTATATCCATTATCAACTCAAGGAGAGGTCATATCCATTGAAGTATCCAAAGGGAGGGTACACAACAAGAGAAATAATTGCTGACAAGAGACATCACAAGAAAGGAGAACAATCAAAGGGAGAGAGTTTGACATCGAAGGAGAACACATCACTGATGACATTAATTTTTTCCATTAGTATTGCAAAATAAAAATATAGTAGAGATCATCAGTATAGGAATACCTGACAGACAACATACTGCCTTACCCGACAAGATGATAATGCTTTTCATGAAAATGCTATGTATAAAATTACCCAACAAACACTGACAAGTGTTGAAATGATGACAAAGCATAAAGGACATCACCGACAGTATAGTTTTATGAACATCCCTGACAGAGCAGAAAAGGAAAGGAACCTGATGAATAGTTCAATATAGGGACACCGATGGAGTAGAAGCCCAATAGAGAAAAGAATGAAAGAAACCTGACAGACTGACAGAGTAGCCTGAGTATTAGAACTGACAGTCAGTTACAGAACCTGCAAATAGTGGATCTAACTTTCCACATCAGATAAAACATTGTAATTCTATTTATAGATTTATAATTTGTTTTAAATCATTACTTGAGGGTCAAGCAAGTATATTGTAATTGTTTTAAAGCATCCTAATGGATCTAAAACATAACTAACTAAAGATCAAGGTCAAGTTGTAAACCTTGGATCTAGAGTTAACTTGAAAAGCGTGAGTCAACAATGGACCTAGAAACTAGTATATATAGATGTTCAATCATTGTAATAAATATAGTTGAAAAATGATTGTAGCCACAAAGAGAATCTAAGCAACAAAAGTGAATTCATGCAAAGTTCAGAAATAGATCATATCAATTGTCAAGAACACAGACAAGGCTACCGACGAGCATAAACAAGGTATCATTCAATCACTCAAGGTGATTACATAAACATTGTAAGATTTATAGGATCTATTATCAACAATCAGAGATTGCATATACTATCAGATCAACATTTATAATGTAGTTGCATTCTAACAAGTGCATCACATCGAAAATCCTTTAGTAGAAGGTGGACTTAATAGTTCTTGACAAATCTCTTAACAGAGTGCACACTTAACAGTGTTGCTAAAGCTTCAAATGAAGTATATCCTAATAGGTCTCCAATCTAATACTCTTAACAAGGTAGATCATTAGAAGTGATCAAATTGTAAGTCTTAACCGGCTCCCTTCTTATCTGCAGATAGTGAAGTTTTGTGGGTGACATCCCCACCGCAGTTTTTACATCCTAACAAGAGTTTTCTGTGATATCATATCTTGTGTTATTTGTTATTTACTTTCATTTATGTTTCTTGAATGTTTACACATGTAAATAACTTATGTTATGATTTCACATACATAAAGAAAGATGAAAAAATAGATAGGTGAATATACAAATCTGATGACACAAAGGTTAATGGGATAATCACATAAAAGTTTTAGAGGTACTGATTCACCCCTCCCTCTCAGTACACCATTCCAATAATTCCAACAATCACATCAAAGAAAGAAAGATTCTACATCTATCCAGTGAAGGGATTGAAGACAGAAAGAAAGCTGCAAGAATCAAATCTAAAATATTTGAGCTTACTGATAGTCATACATTTGTAATAGTTACATAAGAAAAGCTTCATGAAACTATATATTTCATATTGTATTAGCAATAGTATAGTATGATAATGTAGTATGTTTCCATCAATGCCAAAGGGAGAGATTGATGACATGTAACTAATTAAATGTTTGAAGATGTTAGGTTGATGATCATGCAAGGCATTAAATCAGTTAATGTATTGTATTGTCATTGATGTCAACTTGATATAATCTGTATGGTCATAGAAATACTGCCAAAGACTTCAAAGAACTGATGAATCAAAGGCTATGGTATCATTAATGCATATAAGTCAAGTATTCACTAAGTGACTGTATACACCGACGATCAGAGTAAAAGAGAAAAGTCATAGTCTTACTCAACGAGCAAATGCACAACATTATCGACGACCATAGTTACAGTGTTTCCCGATGAGCAAAGCACAGAGTAACCCGACAGAAAGAATTTCAGTATTGCCCGATAGAAAAGACAAGGACAAAGATCCCAATGACAACTAAAGTCACACCGATGGAATAGTCAGTTATCACCGATGACTAACTAAAGTGTTGACTTACAGAATAGAGAGTTCAGAAAATGAAAAAATGCTTAGCTGTCAAGAAGCTAAAGATAGAATTAACGGATACTTATCATTATTTTAATCATCCAGATAAAGCTGAAGATAAGTAATTTATTTAAAGCTTATTTGTGTAGTTGGAAAGAAGATCTCTTTGAAATAAAACTGGAGTTTTCTTTAAATCTATTGGCAAAAATTGTGGATCACGCCAAGAATCGAGAAAGCAAAGAAAAGGTAAATCATGTCTATATAGAGAAAAACCCAATTCATTACGAATGGGGAATGTGTGGGAGAGGTGAAAAAGAGAAGAGGAAAGATGCAAAAGAAAATTTGAAGGAGAAGAAAGTCTTCATTTAGTCCCGATCAACAAGCTGAGGAAAGAGCTAGATTCTGGAGACACCGACGAACAGTGAGACAACATCATAGAGTAGGACAGTGTGGAGGAAAGGTATAGAACTGATTATATTGATCAGAGAGGTAATGGACTTACAATAGATCTGAAAATATGCAATTGAGTTGTATGTATGAACAAATCATTAGTGTTTCAGTTTAACCATTGAAGCATCAAGTCTCTTAACCGAGCAGGACTTAAAAGTCTTTTACAATTGAGATACATCCCAAGGAGTATCAAAAAGTCTGATCATGAAAGTAGCATTGGATATTCCAGATACTTATTGACAGTCCAAGTGAGTGTTTGATGAAGGATGGTAGTATTAGATGCCAGATACTAGGTGACAAACTATCTTTTAAATCCTCTAACAAGGTCACACCTAACAATGTGTTTGTAACCTTTAACAGGGTTGGCTCCTAACAAAGATCACTTCAAAAGAGTGAAAATTTGGGGTGCCGGTCCTAGTGGTTTTTCCCTTAATAGGTTTTCCACGTTAAAAATCCATGTGTTATGTGTTTATATTTCATTACTTCATTATTTTACATTTCACATATGCAATTCTAGATTGATCGGTATACTCTGCATATTTACTATGTTTCGGTAAATAGATGACTGCTTATCGATAAACATACATATGAAGGTTTAACAAAGAAATCTGACAAGTAGTAAATTGATATAAGTATTTCAAGGCATTCATCTTGTAGGACAGAAGATAACTAGAGACATAATTTGTGGTTATAAGTTTTAAGGGTTTATTTAAGGATTAATTTTTGAGGTCATTGATTCACCCCCCCTCTCAGTTATTACTAACACTAAAATCTATCTCATATTGATTCTATCTTATTTATACTACTCATAAAAGATCTAAATTTCTAGCTTCTCATTCTCAATACTTTTGTCAAGTCTGTACTTCTCCATCGTATGATCTTTTCTCTTAAGACTTTTAAGTTTTTCAAGTAAGAGACTTAGCTCTGATACTAATTGTTGGAATTAATGGGAAGTGTGTACTAAGAGGGGAGGGGTGAATCAATACCTCTAAAACTTTTGTATCTTTTAACCTTTATCCTTTAAGTTCTCAATTGTTTATCCAACCATCTTTTCTATGCTATCTTGAAGTAAGATATATCAATTCATAAACTTAATCAAACATGTGAACATTCATAGAAATATTCATGAAATTAATTGACACATAACACAAGATATGATATCGTAGAAAACTCCTGTTAGGAATTAAAAACTGCGGTGGAGATGGCACCCACAAATTCTTCACTATCTGCAGATTGGAAGGGGCCGATTAAGGCTTACAATTTGATCACTTCTGATGATCTACCCAGTTAAGAGTATTTGTGGAGATCTATTAAAGTATACTCTATTTATAGCTTTAGCAACACTTTTGAGTGTGCACTCGGTTAAGAGATTTGTAGTTGGACTGTTAAATCCACCTTCCTTGAAAGGATTTTTACACTTTGCTTCACTTGTTAAAATGACAACAAATTACAATTTGAACCGGTGTATGCAATCTCCTATTGTTGATTATAGATCCATTCAAGTTTACATAAATAAGTATATCACCTAATGTGATTGAATAATACCTCTCATGCTCGGTAGCCTCTGTTCTTGGTTCTTGATAACCAAATTCACCTTTTGTTGTTCTGGTTCTTGAAACTTTCAATCTGATCCATAGATGTGCTCGTATGCTTCATTCATCCTCTCATCCATTATCACATCATTTCTCTCATGAATTATAATGAATGATTTCATCATCTATTTATAAGATAGATTGACCTAATCAAGTTTCACGTAAAACAATGTTAAATCTAAGATCACAGGTTTACAACTTTACCTTGATCTCCTAGTCTATGTGTTTTGAATCAGTTAGAATGATTATAGCACTTACATTCATGTTTCTTGTCCCTAAATAAATGGTTTTAAAAACAAATCAAGACTCTATAAATAGAACATGAGTTTTTTATCTGATGTGGAAGTCAAATCCACTTTTTATAGGCTGCAACTAAATTTTGGTTTCTGTCAGTCAATTATGCTCTGAAGTCAGTTAGACTGATTCTTGGTGTTCTTGCTTGAACTATTTCTTGGGTTCCTCTATGAATGTTCTTTTGGTTTTCACTATGATCTATTTTTTGGGTTCCACTTTCAAGTTCCTCTTTATCCTTTCCATTTTGCAATCTTGGTTTACACACAAAATTGTGTCATTGGTTTTCTTTGTACTTAGCAGTTTTCGGTGATCTTTGATATCTGCATTTTTGGTTTCCTCTTTGTCCTATCTTTTGGTGTATGCTTACCGAAAGTGTTGTTTTCATACTAATGGAAAAATAATTTCATCATTTTATACAATACAATAAAGTAATGCAACTTTGTTAGGAGATTTACAAAGGACTGTTAGGTCCACCTTGTTAGAGGATTTTGCTCATCCACCTGTTAGAATGAACCAGTAGATGATCTGCTTATGCAAATCTGATTTTTTGAATAAGATCCTTTGATTTATAACTAATCACCTAACTATGATGGATGATTCTCTATTGTAATTTTATACTTCTGCAATCTTCTAATCAATATGTCACTTCATATTCGCATATACACTTGTTCACATTCACACTTTGGATAAATAAAATATCTTACATATATATATTATCCAAAACAAATGACTTCATAAGTCAGTTTCCATTAGACATAATGATATCAAACAATATATGAAAAGTCAGCCCAATACTGTCACTCGGGTCTAGAAGTCTACTCAGGTGATAAAATGATACTCGGGCAATATGATGATCACTCAGGTCACACTGATCACTCAGGCGATGCTGGTTACTCTAGCAATACTGATCACTCAGGCAATACTAGTCACTTGGGTAGTACTGATCACTCGGGTGATACTGATCACTCGAGCGATGTTGATCACTCAAGCGATGCTGATCACTCGGGCAATACTGGATGACTAAGTGTTTTGACATTAATTGACAAGATGTCTTTCCATAAGGTCTACAATATCATGTTAAAGTGATTTAAAATTAGTTTTTATTGCACTAAGAAAACTTTTGACTTGGTCTTATGGAGTTAATGATTCATGTTTGACATAATTTTCCATCAACTTTTCCAATACTTTTGATGCCTCCTCCATGATCTTACTGTCTTCAAGGTGATTCTTGATAATATCCTCCTTGGCTTGAGATTGTGCCACTTGGGCTAGTTTGATCTTCTGAATAGGGGATAGAGAAGATAAATCTATTGGTCTTTTAACCAATTCAATATCTATCTCAGATGTCTTATCAAACATGAGTTCTTGCACTACCTGAAAAGTGTCTCTTTCCCTCCTTTTGTTGAACCCCTCATTCACTTCTTCTTTGTTCATCTATGCCTCCTTTTGTTCTCCAACTTGTGAAAGAAACATTAGGTTTAGAGGATATACCTCTAATGTATCATTCCTTTCCTTAATTGTCACATTTTGTACTTCTTACAATGAATTTGCTATACCTGTCACTATGCATTTCCCTTTGGTGTCCATTGTGACATGTTTGAGTAATGTACTTTGATCAATGACTTGATCAATCACAATTATTTGTATTATTACCATCTTTGGTACATCCTCCATACCTATACCTATGATTTGTTCCAAATCTAGTTTAGCTTGCACATTAACATCATCTTTTAATTGCATGCTTGGTGACTCAATTTTTTTAGATGTACTTCCCTTTTGGAATTCGATGAGAACTGTTGGATTCTCTTTTTGCAATATTTTCTGCATTATCTTTTTAGTCTCTTTGACTATGGTGCAGGAGCACCTATGGGTCAAGGAGACTCATTAGTGAATTTGTGTTTTGTATTGAATTCCAATTTTTAATAAGGTACTAAGGACCATTAGGGATCCTTTTGTAATATTTTGAAATCAATTTGTAAAGCCAAAAGGCCATAAGGTCCTAAATTGCTATGTAAGGTCCGATTGGTCAAAATGGGTCAAAATACCCAATTGAGTGGGGAATTAGTAAAATTTTTGTTTTTAAATATTTAGGGACATGATTGGCATGTTTTAAATGTAAATGGGGTAGTATAAGTTGGGTAGGTGTCAAAATTGCAAAATGTTGCAAAATCGCAAAGTTGCAATCCAACTTTTGTAAGATTTGTGCAACTTTTGTCAAATTGTTGTCCAATGGCTAGTTAGTTCAAATTTCTGGTTGGAATTGGATTCAAATAATTGATAAATGTGTACAAATTCCTCTTTGGATTGAGTCATGGGAGGATGATATAATTTTTTGTTGGGATTAATGGGAAGTAGTACTGAGAGGGGAGGGGTGAATCAGTACCTCTAAAACTTTTACCACTTTTCACCTTTCATCATTAGTAATCAAACTTTACTGTATTACTGACCATATATGATGTTCTTTCTTATGCATGTAGTATTAGCTCATAAAATTAAATATATGCAACATTCATAGAAACATTCATGAAAGTAATAGACACATAACACAAGATATGATATTGCAAAAAACTCCTGTTAGGAAGTAAAAAATGCGGTGGGGATGGCACCCACAAAACTTCACTATCTATAGAATGGAATGGAGCCAGTTAAGGCTTAAAATTTGATCACTTCTCATGATCTACCCTATTAGGAGTATTAATGTGGGGACCTGTTAGGATCTACTATGTTAAGAGCTTTAGAAACACTGATGAAGTGTGCACTCGGTTAAGAGATTTACAATAAGACTATTAAGTCCACCTTCCTTGAAAGGATTTCTTAAGTGTACCCCACTTGTTAGAATGTGTACAATATGTTTGACCTGACTGTATGAAATCTATAATTTCTTATTACAGACCCATTAAAGCTTATAGTATATGAATATCACCTATAGTGATTGATTAATACCTTTTCCTGCTCATCGGTAGCCTTTGTTCTATTCTTGACAACTGATTTGATCTTTGTCTGTGTTGTTGCATGAATTCTCTTGTCTGATCCTTAGATGATCTCAGTGCTACAATCATCATCGAACAACATGTTCACAATTGATTGAGCATCTATTTATACAAGTATTTGACCTATTTTAGAATCACGCATTACAATGTTAACTCTAGATCCAAGGTATACAACTTGAACTTGATGCTTTAGTTTGCATGTTTTAAATTTGTTGGACTGATAAAAACAATAATATTTACATTTCTTTTCCCTCACGTAATGGATTTAAAACAAACCAAGAGGCTAAATATAAAACTTTAGTGATTAAACTGATGTGGAAAGTCAGATCCACTTTTTGCGGGATTTAATTGACTGTTGGTTCTTGATCGTCAGTGTGAACTGAAAGTCTGTCAGTGTTCCTTCATTGAACTAATTGTCGGGTTCCCTTCATCTGGTAGGTTCCACTCTTGACTGTATCGTCAGGTTGCACTGTTGGCTACTCGTCAGGTTCCTTTGTCCTTTTAGTCATCGGGTAACACTAAATAGTGTTTGTTGGGATGCTTTGTACTTAGTAGTATCAGTAACCTTGGTGTTGGGTAGTGTTGTGCCCTGTCTGTTGGTGTAGCATAAACCGATGGTGTTCATCATGTTTTTCCTTGTATATACTAATGGCAAAATATAACATCTTCAATCTCCCCCTTTGACATTAGTATCAAAAATTGATATGTGCATAATAATAAAGTGTTTAGGATTTACACCATGTATATATCCTTGTAATTATATGACTCCCCCTAATTGTATGCATCGGTATAGTATAAGTATATGTACATGTATGCTTGCCTTTGTACTATACATTCCCCTTTTTGTTCTTTCCTCTTTCAAATGACTGAATGTACATATCATTTCCTCCTTTTAATTCTCCCTTTTACTGTTTGACTGTACATATCATTTCCCCCTTTTTAGATAATCATGACAAAAATGTACAACTTATAAGTTGTCAAAAATGTGACAAAAATGATGACATATAACTGATTGAATGTTTGATAATGTTAAGTTGAAGATGATGCAAGATATTAAATCAGTTAATGGTTTGTATTGTCATTGATGTCAACTTGATATCATCTATACGATCATGTACATAATGCCGAAGAATTTAGAGAATCAAGGGAACAAAGATTATGCTTTTAGCAATGCATAAAAGTCAAGTATTCACTAAGTGACAGACAACACCGACAGAGTGCACACCATCGGTAAAGGAAAAGAAAAAGTTACAGTGATGCCCAACAAGAAGAAGACAGTATTTCCTGACAAATAAAAACCATAGTGATACCCGACAAAGCAAAATCCAATGATGCCTGATGGATGGAGATCCCAAAGCTAACTGGAGTCATACTGACAAAACTCGCAGTTGTCACCGACGACTAACTGCAGAATTGACCGACAGAACAAAGAGTTCATAAAATGACAAAATATCTAACTGGCAGAGCTTAAAGATAGACTTAACTAGTTGTTTTATTTATTTTATTCAACCAGAGTTAAGTAATTTATTTAAAGAAGATTTGTACAGTTGGAAAGAAGATAACTATGAGATAAATCAAGATTTAAAGCTGTAAATCAAATTGGCTGGAGTGTTTTTCACGCCAAGAATCAAGAATCAAGAATCAAGAATATCATGTCTATATAAGAGACAAGAATAATTCATTTCTGTAAGCAAGCAATCACATACACAGGAAGGGGAGTGAATAGAAAGAGGATGCTGAAGAGAAATTGATGAAGGATAACTTCATATAGTCCTAATCAATCAAGCTGAAGGAGAGCTAGAGAATTCTGTAGACACCAACGAATAGTGAAGCACAACATCATAGAGGAGAAAGTGTGGAGCACAAGGAATTGAATTGATACATTGATCAGAGAGGTATCGTATTTAAATAGATATGAAAATTTGCAATTCAAGTTGCATTAGAAACAGGTCATAATGTTTCAGTTTAACCATTGAAGCATCAAGTCTCTTAACAGAGTAGGAATTAACCGTCTTCTATAATTGAGGTATATCCTAATAGATTGCCAAAA
>MU225683.1:1132597-1143800 GCA_018584345.1 Thuja plicata | reverse complement strand
AGATGCCAGATACTAAGTGACAACCTCTATGTATAAAATCCTCTAACAAGGTCGCACTTAACAGTGTGTTTGTAACCTTTAACAGGGTTGGCTCCTAACAGGGCTCACTTCAGAAGAGTGAAAATTTTGGGTATCGGTCCTAGTGGTTTTTCCCTTAACAGGGTTTCCATGTTAAAATCCATGTGTTATGTGTGTATGGTTTATTACTTTACTATTTTACGTTTCACATATGCATTTATGGATTGATTGGTATACTTTGCATATTTACTGAGTATCGGTAAATAGTTTTACTGCTTATCAGTTATCAAGGAGAATAAGGACAGACAAGGTAAACCGACAGACATTTAATTATTATAAGTATTTCATGGAATGCATCTTGTAGGGGCTTAATAATCTGAGGTGTATTGATTGGTGGTTAAAGTTTAAAGGATAATTTTTGAAGCCACTGATTCACCCCCCCCCTCTCAGTTATTACTAACAAAAAATGTGGAACTTTCAGTGTGTCAAGAATTTAGGAGTGAGTGTTCTTGATATATTTGATCATTTTCTCCCATTTTTCTTTGAGGATTTCTATTTCCATGTGCTCTAGCTCAATTCAGACATGCATATCATAAATGTTTTCTAGGACAAACATTTTTAGGGTGGCAATAAGTGCTCTTTCCTCTATCATATGTTGTTGCAGTATTGTGAGAGTAGGTAAGAGTTGAGCTTACAGCTCATTCACCTCATCTATGAACTTTGTTTTTGCAAATTTGTATATCTTGTCTAAGCTTCCTAGCTTTCTTGAGCTATTCATTTTGAAATTTGATTGCCTCTTTACTGTTTGTGAGACCTTGTGCACTTGCTTGAATGTTAGCATCAATTTGTGCTATCTTTTCAGTACACTCCTTTGTGAGTTGATCTAACATGCACAATTTATGTATTAAGGCTATAGATTATGAAATTATTTGGTCTATTGTGCTTACCAATTTAGATAGCTTCACCTTTTGTTGTGCCACTTCTTGGCTTATCTTCTCAGCTAACTTGAATTCATATTTCTTCTCAAGTCTAGCTTCCATTGCCTTCTCAACATTTATGTTTTGAGATGTGATAGCATTGGTGAGAACCACTAATTGATCAAACATGGGGGCTATTTGATCAACATCTTTGTGAGGTACAATTTTATGAAGTATTCCTCTTGCAACTTCAAGTACCTTTTCTTCCTTTGTGGCTTTCCTCAACTTATCCTGCATGGCTTTCCTTTCACAAAGTCTTGCATACTTTGTCAACTCAGTAGGATCCAATGTTCTGGGATCACATACTTGAATCTCAATAATTTCATCTAGAGTGTATGGATTCTTGTTCTTTCTCTTCTTCTTCCTTGAGATTTGTGTAGAAGCATATGTATGAACTACCATTGCTAGTTCATTTATTTTCTCTGAGGTTCTCGGTGAAGGCTTTGTAGATGAAACCTCTTGTTCCTTCTGCTTGGGGTTCACCTATCGGTTAGGTGAAGATGTCTCTTCATCAAACTTAGGTTTTTCAATAGATTTTTCTTCAGTTTCTTTTGTTGTTCATCTTTCTTTGCTTCTTCACTCTTCTCCTTCTGCTTTTCCTGCTCTACTTATTTTTCTTCTTCTTTATTTTGATCAGTAGACTTGTCTTGCTGATCATCAGTTGTAGCTTGATCTGTAGTTGTATCTTTTGGTTCATCTGTTGTGTCTTTTGTTTTTGCATCACCCTTGTCTTCAAGTATGCTTGTATCTACTGTAGATTCTTCATTTCCTTCTAGCAGATTGATGGCCTTCATCAATACTGGCATATTATTCTGCGTCCCCACTTGTGTTGCATCAATAATTCTGTCCTGCTCATCAGTTTGAGCTTGTTGATCAGTGACATCTTCATCTTTTTGTATTTGATCTACATGGTCCAGTCCTGTGTTGTCAATAATGGAAGTTTCTTGCCATATCTCATTAGCAACATTCATGTCCTTATTTCCTTGTGTCTCTAATTCTTGTTGCTTGTTTGATCCTTAAGAGATATGAAAATGACATCATCTTCTTTCTGTGGATCTTTATCAGAATCACAGTGAGTGATGTCTTGAATGTCAAGATCATCCATGAATTTATCTAATTCAATGAGCTTAGTATTATCCACATTATCCAAAGCAATGTGCTTAGGAATTGCTTTATATTTCTTCTCCTCTACATTAGGTGTGTCGATGAGAAGTAATTGATTTTCACAACTTGTTGATTCCGCAGGTAGATCTAGGATTTGTCTCCATTTAGCATATGTCATGCTGTCTAGCTCTATAAATTTATCTTGTAGCACCTTGTAAGCTCTTATCTTTGCCACAAATTTATTAGAATTCTTTTTCATTATCTCTTTTATCTCTTCCATTTTTTTATTCTGGAGGCATGAGTGTGACAAGTACCCTCTCCCTTGCTTCCTTTTCTGTGTGCAAAGCATAAGACCATTGTTGTGAAATTCTGTCACCCAGTTCTTTGGGTATTTTGTGAACAAACTCAACTGGTACATATTTGTACTTAACCATAGCCCTAATTATTGCATCTTGTTTTTTATGTTGTTCATCTGGCTCAAGTTTTTCCCACTGTCTGATTTTTCTATCGATCATGGTATCAGTTGTAGCAATTGAATCAAAAATTTCTTCCATTGTTCTAGGGGCTGAGCTTTTCTTATCTACCTTAGGCTCATCATCTTTTGAATATTCTATGTCAGCTTTGGTCCTGACTAGTCTTTTCCTCCTTTTGGTAGGTGTTTGTTTCTCTAATTTTTGCTTCCTCTTATAGGTCCTCACTTGACCCTTCTTGAGAGGTGTAGTATCTTTTACAATTTGGCTCATTGTCCTTTGTGCCACTGTGGTCCTTGGTTTCTTGGTAGGAGGTGGAGGCACATCAAATTTAGTGGCCTTAGAATATGATCCTTGCTCATCTTTCTCTTCACCGATGGTGCCCTATTCCTCAATTTGTTCTTTCTCCTCCTCATTAACCGACAACATCTTTTCAAGATTCTTCATCATCTTGTTTTTCTTGTTGACAGTCTTCTTGATTACAAGGCCTATTTTTATCTTGGACTTGGCCTCTTCATGTGTCCCAAATCTTGGTTGTTTACTTTCAAGTGGTTCATTCATCAATGCATCAATTGAATTTGTAGCTTGATCTATGTTTATCTCATAGTCAAGAGGTGCTAACCAGGCTGTTCTTTGTGCAACTGGTTTAATGTGAGTGAAATCTAAAACCACCATGAAACATATTTCATCACTATGATTTTCAATCAATTGTTTAGGGATCCTCACTCTCTCCATCATCTTTTCCTTGAAGTCAAGGAAGTATTCAGTCATTACTAAATCAAAGTTGTCACCTAGTGACTTGATAAGATCACTAATCTGCAATGTGACTGGCTTGGTAGTGTCCCACTTCACTTTGCCAATTGAAGGAAAATATTATTGAAAATAAAAGAATATACACATTATAAGTGAGCTGAAATTACATGTGTTTTTCTTTGGAGACCTGATTATTGTCATATTTTCATCAAGTTGCTTCAGCAGGATCTCACATAGATCCATCTGTATTCCTTTTGTGACAATATTGTAAGTTGTTCTTACTACTATTGATGCTATTTTGTTTAGCCTGCTATATTGGAAGATTTTTTAACCTATCACACATGTAATGAACCTCAGTTCCTCATCGGTGATGGTGTTCGCCTTGAGTCCTTTGTTATCCCACACAACATTGGTGATTTTTTCTACTTCTGGTTGAGAGGGATGCTTGTGTGCCTTAGGTTTGTTGGTAATGGGGTAACCTATTATAGCATGTAACACATCCTTTGTGATCTACTTGGGTTCATCCAACCATAACTTCTGGTCGTGCATTCTGCTTAGAATTAACCTAATCTAGTCAGTTTTGAAAACCCTCAAGAAATATAGGGCATTCATTATCCCTTTTACCTGTAAGTGTTTGTGCTCTTCCTTCAGGTTCCCTTGTTCATCACACAGCTTCTTGTAATCTTGATATATGTCCAGATCACCAATCTCAGTGATCTTGTAGTGAATATAGGACCTAATGTCTTCTATTAGCAAAACCCTAGGTGGAATTTTTGAAAATACACCAGAATCATTAGGTTGCGATGCAATCTCTGGGCATATCTTGTACTTAGGTTCCACACAAGTGCTATTCTTTATCCACTTAATGGCATTCTTCTTACCATTCTTCAACTTTAATGTTCTTGAAGTGGTTGCGATTGTGTTTCATAGTTAGGGCTTTTCCAAAAATGATAACAAATTTCTTTGGTATGCTCGATACTTACTTCAATCCGTGTAGCTTGCAGGTGAACAATTTGGAGTCCGTTGGATCGAGTTGAGGACACTCTACTTTCTGCTCTCTTTTTGCTCTATTTTTGCTCTGCTCTGTCTGCTCAAATTGCATGTAAAAAATGAAGTTCTCCCATCGAGTATTTATAGAATTTTGCCCTAAGTTGGTCATAAATGCTCAACAACTCATCGGGTCATGAAGACGGAGTTCATCGGGAAGACTCTCAAATAACATTCTCGGTGTTGATAGGATGCTCAGGATGGATGTTAAGATTGTTTCTTTCATCAACGGATCTTGGTGTTGTGTCAAGACAACTTTGTGACTTTTCTTCCTTACTAATGGGTGTCGGGTTACATTAGCGACTTAGCCCTTTTATGTGTTGACCAAAATTCTTGGCAAGTGTAAACATCTCATCCTTTTATGTTCACCAATGATTTTTGGTATGTGTTTTCCAGTGGGGTTTTTTTCTCAGAATTGTAACAAGTAACATAATATGCATCTTTATTCATGCAAATTTTGACTATCTATCAATTTGTATAATGGAATTGATGCAAAATATGACTTGGTGTAGTGCAGTTCCATACTTACTTGTTCATCTTTAGGCGGGGGTGGTGATGTCACCAAATCCATGGGACGAGGTGTCACCTACTGCATTGATTGGTCCAATTTCCTCAATGGTTGAAGCTTTCCTCCACATCTGCTTTCTCATTTTTTTGATGTCTTCAATGGTGTTATCATTTGCAAAAGTGGTGGTTTCTGTTATTCGGTCTATGCAGTCCTTCTTTAGATGTCCAACCTTATGATAGTGCAAACAAGCCATTCTTGGGTTGGTCCATCCTCTAGACCCTTTGGTCCATGTTCTCATGTATTTTGTAGCTATGTGACCATATCTACCACATGTTGAGCAGTTTATCCATGTATTGTAGTCCCAAACATATGAATTACTGACTCTTCTCGGTTTATAAGAATTTTCTTCATTTTTGGGTTTTCGTGCTTCAATTTTATTCATCATGCATTCAAGAGATGTGTGTCCATGCATTTTGCAGGTGGGACAATACTTGTCCATATAGGTTTCCTTCTTTGGTTCTTTCACCTTTGATTCACATTCATGTGCTTTATGTCCTTTCTTGCTGCAATTATAACAATGTCCTTTGAATGTAAATGTGGATTTAGGAATACCTTTTTCTTTGCTCCTACAAACATTTGAGGTGTGGCCTTTCTTTCCACAGTGATTGCATTTCAGATTCCTTGGTCTAGGATTGGTGTAGACATCTTTTGGATCAGCTTCATTTGATGAATCTCCATGCTCTGTGTACCCTAGTCCAGTGTTGGTGTTGGATCTTTGTGCATTCAAGAAATCATCCATCCTTTTTGTACTCTCTTCAGCTCTCGTAATCATGTCATTATGCTATTGTTGAATTCTAGCCTCATGCTTTAGTTTTTCATTCTCTTCTCTTAGTTCACTAATAATCTGTATTATTTAAATGAGTTCCACATTCATTCTATTTTCTTCATGACTCATAAGAATAATCTGATTAGTAAACTCATGGTGATGCTCTGTAAGTCTTTGTATCTCAGACTCCTTTTTTTGCAACTTTTCTATGATCTTTCTTCTATCATCAATTGCTAGTGTTATTTCTTGTTCATCTTGCCTTGCATTGTTCATGACATCAATCATTCTTACCATCTGTGTCTCTTGACCAATTTTTAAAGATCTGACTTGTCCAGCCAGATGTAGATTGATCTTAGTTAGGCTTGTGATGCTTTCTTCTGATGTATCTGATGCCTTGCTTGTATTTGATCCTGAAGACTCAAAGAAATCTAGGATTTCTTCCTCAAGATAATTTGTCTCATTATAGAGAGATGCATATTCTTTCTTTCATCTAGTAGTTGTCTCATACTGATTCTAGCTTCTTTATACTGTTCATAGAACATTTGAATTTCAAGCTTTTTATTCTCAATATTTTTATCAAGTTTGTACTTCTCCATTGTATGATATTTTATCTTAAGCCTTTAATCTTTCCAAGAAGAGATGAAGCTTTGCTACCAATTGTTGGAATTGATGGGAAGTAGTACTGAGAGGGGAGGGGTGAATTAGTACCTCTAAAACTGTTACCACTTTTCACCTTTCATCATTAGTAATCAAACTTTACTGTATTATCGACCATATATGATGTTCTTTCTTATGCATGTAGTATTAGTTCATAAAATTAATTGTATGAAACATTCATAGAAACATTCATGAAAGTAATAGACACATAACATAAGATATGATATCGCAGAAAACTCCTGTTAGGAAGTAAAAACTGTGGTGGTGATGGAACCCACAAAACTTCACTATCTGCAGAATGGAAGGGAGCCGGTTAAGGCTTACAATTTGATCACTTCTAATGATCTACCCTGTTAAGAGTATTAATGTGGAGACCTGTTAGGATCTACTCTGTTAAGAGATTTAGCAACACTGATGAAGTGTGCACTCGGTTAAGAGATTTACAATAGGACTATTAAGTCCACTTTCCTTGAAAGGATTTCTTAAGTGTACCCCACTTGTTAAAATGTGTACAATATGTTTGACCTGACTGTATGCAATCTATAATTGTTGATTAAATATCCATTAAAGCTTATAGTATATGAATATCACCTGTAGTGATTGATTAATACCTTTTCCTGCTCGTCTGTAGCCTTTGTTATGTTCTTGACAACTTATTTGATCTTTGTCTGTGCTATTGCATGAATTCTCTTGTCTGATCCTTAGATGCTCTTAGTGGCTACAATCATCATCAAACATGTTCACAATTGATTGAGCATCTATTTATATAAGTATTTGACCTATTTTAGAATCACACATTACAATGTTAACTCTAGATCCAAGGTATACAACTTGGCCTTGGTCCTTTAGTTTGCATGTTTTAAATCAGTTGAACTGATAAAAACAATAATATTTACATTTATTTTCCCTCACATAGTGGATTTAAAAAAAATCAAGAAGCTAAATATAAAACTTCAGTGATTTATCTAATGTGGAAATTCATATCCACTTTTTGCAGGATGTAACTGACTGTCAGTTCTTGATCGTCGGTGTTAACTGAAAGTCTGTCGGTGTTCCTTCATTGAACTAATTTTTAGGTTCTATATCGTCAAGTTGCACTGTTGGTTACTTGTCGGGTTCCTTTGTCCTTTTTGTCATCGGGTAACACTGAATAGTGTTTGTCGGGATGCTTTTTACTTAGCAGTATCAGTAACCTTGGTGCTGGGTAGTGTTGTTCCCTATCTATCGATGTAGCATAAACCGATGGTGTTCATCATGTTTTTCCTTGTATATACTAATGGAAAAATATAATGTCTTCATTTTGATTTCCATTATAAGAGATTGCTCTAATTTTTGTAGTTTCCTGTAACTCTTGTGGATGGTACCAAGTTGCACAGATTGGTAGGAACCATTAATGCACATTTTTAATAGGTTTATGAGTTACCTTTAATTTCAACAAGTTCAGTGAAGGTCTACTTAGTTTTAATCAATTTACACTCAAATTCATCTAGACTGGTCTGAAACAATCACAAACCTAGGGGTTTGACTTCATGGCCAAAAAGACCTGATTTACCACTGGCCAAAAATCTTAATCTCTTGGAGAAATTTAGTTTCAATAAGTACTTTATGATTTAATAGGTTTTTTAGTGGTCCCTTTTGGTGGTTGGGAATGGAAAGAAATTCTAAGCCTGACATCTCAATGTGATAAGCTAGGAAGCATGGGGAGTAAAGACAAATTGGGTTGCAGAATCAAAGTTGAAGGGGTTGGACACTAAATGATGTTGGATTCTATATGTTGGAGAAAAAAGAAGAGATGATCAAGGTATTGTTTACTTTTGGAAAATGATTTTTAGTGGGGTTGCTTTGTTAATGGAGTCCTAATAGCCCTATTAGGTCAGTGCAATAAGTAATAGTTTTCCTATCAAATCTATGAGTCATAAATTAGTTCTGACATATGTTTAATAATACCAAAAGCATATCCAGAATGGTGGTTTTATTGGGTCCATGGTCAATTAATTGTGAGTAAGAATAAAAATACCCGTTGGATAGAGCTACTAGAGATTAGGTATGTTTATGAAGCAATTTCTATAAATAGAGTTGATGGGTCTGAACCAATGATGAAAATGTGAATATTTTTATCTCAAGGTGAGGGAAAACATAAAATTTTGTGCCCACACAAATATTTTAGTTTTTCCGTGTCTAAACCCCAAAGTGATAAGGTTTTGGTGAAGTTACCAAGATGGACAAGTCTTACAAGTTATTGAAATTGAACTTGTAGTTTCGAGATGATGGGATATAGGAGCCTTTGAGTTTATATATTCCATCTTGTGAACACATTTTGTTCTAATGATTCCTGTGTTTGTTAAGCCAAGAAAGGACAAGAAGGAGCTAAAGGCTTTGTCAATAGTTAGTGTGACCATGAATTTGAAGGGTTGTATGGTAAGATTGTTCACGTTTGAGTAGGAGTTACACCCTACCTTGGAATCCTCTGCATACAACTACATCTTCTATTTCACTAGCCATAAGCCTATCTATTCTTCTTTTTCTTCTAAAAGATGGCTTTGCCTTCTTCATTAAGTCCTTCATCTCTTCAACTGATATTACTGGATAGAGTTCAATTATGGCATGTTACTTTAATTTTCTATCCTTCTTATTGGTTATATTCTTTCTTGCCTCTAGGATATCATATAAATACTTTGGAAGTTCTGTTGCAATCTCAATCAAA
Source organism: Thuja plicata (assembly GCA_018584345.1). Taxonomy (NCBI): domain Eukaryota; kingdom Viridiplantae; phylum Streptophyta; class Pinopsida; order Cupressales; family Cupressaceae; genus Thuja; species Thuja plicata. The sequence continues at coordinate 1,134,736 of MU225683.1, read as the reverse complement.
TCTCTCTTTAACTTGTACATATATTTTACAACAACCTCTTCACTTATTCTCTTCCTTTCACTCTCTAACTTATCAAGGAATTTATTTACTGGTATTAAGTCATCATTAGTATTAATAAAATTTACCATTATATTTATAGACATACCTATTTTATCAGATTCAAGCTTGGTTTTTTACTTACTTGTTGAGTTGTACCAAGCGATTTTGTCTTTATAGGTTTGGATGCTTCATTCGACTTTTGTTTCCTTATTTATTTTACAGCTTCATCAAAGTTTGTCCTTTAATCGTTATCCTCAATAAGAATCTCCTCTTATTCCTTTTTATTCTTCTCTTCATGTTTTCTCTTAGTCTCATATTTCTTCTTTTCATCACTTATCTTCTCTAGTTTCTTCCTCTTCACCTTTCTTATTGGAGTGGGTATTTATGGTTTGGACATTATTGTACTTCTTGTTTTCCTACTTATAGATTGAATTGGGGAATAAATTGATTCTCCCACTTCAATAGGTGTATTACCTTCTACAACCTACTAAGCATGAAATTCAATAAATTCATTTACTATATCAACTTTCTTATTTACCCTTCTTGCAACTTCAGGTTCTCTCATCTCCCTATGCACCTTAAGTCATGTCTCATTGTAAGTTCCAAATCTTCATTCATTTGGATCCCTGGGATTTATTAATAAGTCCTTTGAATACAAGCCCATAATTTTTTTATCCACCTCATGACCCATTGGAATCACCCAAGAAGTTATGGGTTCAACCGCCTCCATTAGGCATTCATCAGTGTTCACCATAAAGCATACATCCTCCTTATATTTTTCAACAATAGATTTGCAAATTCTTTCCGTTTCATGCATTTTCTTCTGAAACTTCTTAAAATACCCCAAAATAGACGTGGTTCTCATCTCATCAATCATTCTACTCATGATTTCTCTTATTTAAAAATCTACGAGACCTTTTTGGACCAATTAGTAGTACCTACCCTTGGAAACTCTTTCAGGAAGTAGAAGAATATATAGAATATAAGCACACTGAACTTAAATACATTATTATTTTCCCTTTTTTAATCTTAGTTAGGTTCTCCATCAACTTTCCTCTCAAGACTTCACAGAGGTCATAATCATTTCTTTCTCTTAACATCTGATATGATGTGTAAATGGTTGTTCCTGAGACTGATTTTTTTTCTTCTAGAGTGGTATATCTTGTATCTAATGACTATTGCAGAAAACCTCACATCATCATATCTTATGTTATTTATAGTCATCCCTCTATTTTGAGATATCACACCTATCACATCATGTACTTTGTCATTTGTGACACTTTTCAGAGCTAGAATCCCTCATGTGGACCACAAACCTATGACTTTGTTTATTATTTCCTTTGTAATCTTCATGAGTTGGCTCAATCAGATGAATTCACCATGAATCCTACTCAATATATATCTTATCAATTCCTCTTAAAAGACAACTAGAAAAATGTGAATTGTGAAAACTTCCTCTCTTCTTAAGGCATTATATTTTTCCATTAGTATACTTAAGGAAAAACATGATCTGCACCATCGGTTTACGCTACACCGACAGATAGGGTACATCACTACCCGACGCCAAGGTTACCCGAAAAACAAAGAGAACCCTATGAATAGTTCAACAAAGGAATGCCGATAGACTTCTGTGCGTGTGTAAATGGGTACCTGTCAGAATCAACACAAACACTCAATAGGTCATTACATTAGCTTGAAAGGTTAGTCAAAACGTTCAAAATCACTAATATCGGCCTATTGCCTTCTAACTAGAAAGAATGTAATGAATAACATATTTAGCCCTTAGAATATGCTATAAATTAGTGACCAATACTATTCTAGCATGAAGGATTTAAGATTAAAACAAGCTAAAAAGATGGAAAAGCATGTATTCTAGCTTCAAAAGATGAAATGAGTACAATGTAAAAACATGAAATAAGAGATGGAATGTAGTTCTAAGATTAATCTAGCAGCATAAAAATGTATTTTTCATTTCAAGTGAAGGCTTATTTTCTCTCAAAACAGGCTTCTATTTATAGAAGAATGGGAGAGAGAGAGGGGGGACAAGGTTCATTTATGAATTTGGAGACTCATAAATGAATATGTAAGAGCCTTTAATGC
>MU225683.1:1079427-1121353 GCA_018584345.1 Thuja plicata | reverse complement strand
GCAAGAAACAAAGTTGCATCTCACAATCAACTGTCGAGGCTGAATATGTTGTTGCAGCTATGAATTGTGCAAATATTGTATGGATCAAACAACTACTTGAAGGTATGAATGAAGAGATTAGTGATCCTGTTACTATTTATTGTGATAACACAAGTGCTATCAATATATCAAAGAATCTGGTTATGCATTCTAAGACTAAGCACATTTCTATCAAATATCACTATTTGAGAGAGCAAGTACAAGAGAAGAATGTAATGTTGGAATATGTAAGTTCAAAGGAGCAGATAGTAGATGTATTCACTAAGCCACTATCGAAGGATGCTTTTGAGTATCTCAGAGGTAAATTAGGGGTCCTACCTCTACCCAACATTCACTAAATGCATGCTGCATCAATTCTAGGACTTATTAGAATATCTATTTCTCTGAGTTGATGCAAGATTTCACACTTGAGGTGATGCCTAAAGTTGTGAAAAAGAAACAATGATGTATGAAAAGAGCTATCAGTACATGCTAGGTATGATTCACTACCTGAATATTCTCAGGAAGTATGACACTTTGACATTGTTGTCAAAGAGGGAGATATTATGTGAATTGATGATTATCAGAAACAAGAGTGTTGAGGGACACAGAGAAAGAACTATTATGAAAGAGGGAGTTTGAATAAGTCACAAGAAGAATCAGCTTAGAGGGAGAAAACTAGGATACAAAGAAATGACCGAGGTTCCAAGGTTGCCATCATCAATTGACAAAGTTGCCATCAATGTCAAAGAGGGAGATTGTTAACCAAATAATATTCACATGATGAGATGATGATGAAGACCAAGATCAGAGGTATACAAAGTTGTAGAATACTCTTAGATCAATTTTTATTTTTTCATTGATGTCAAGAAATTGATTTATGATTCATATTGAGTTTCCATATCATTTGGAGTAAACTACAAGTTGAGGAAGACAAGGAAAGAGAGAAAGTGAAAAGATGAAAGTGTTGAAGAACTTAATTGGGCAACTAATACGTATCAGACAATGACTCAGTGATGATTGGTATAATTGTTTTCATGATAACAAAGTCGATAACACAGTTTAGTCAAGTCGGTAAAGGAAATGAATGAGACTACCGAGTATGAGAAGTCAGTCGGTAATGTAAGCAAAGGGAGCAGTCGGTAAAGAAAGTAGAATCAAGCACCAAGCAAAAATAGTCACCGAGTGGAAATTCTATTCGGCCATAGTTACTAAGTATCGAGTTCATGCAAAGGCACCGAGAAAAGTTATTCATTGAGCATTGTTAGTTACCGAGCAAGGAACAGTCGCTAGAAGTTAATGATAAGATCGAATCTAAGACAGATCATGATGAGTTGGAAGGTTCCACAGGAAAGGAAGAAGTTTGTTACAAGATCTACGAACCAAGATGAAGATCAAAGGCAGAGATTAAGTGGCAAAACAAATGTTGTGAGTCCCAAGAAGGGAACAAGTTCCAAGGTAAAAGTCAGGCGGTTTACCGAGCGACAAGAAATCATAAGGATGATCAAGTGACTGAGATTGAATTGCGGGAAACCTAATCAAGGAGATTAAGAGGCAAAATATTGTCTATATAAATGAAGCTACATGAATGTGAAGCTGCTGCTAGTTGATTAATGAAAAGAAATGAAAAAGGTTGACAGAAGAGAAGTCACCGAGTGATACAGGGAAAAGAAGAAGACTGAACTCTGAACTCTGAATAGAGACTATGAATGATTAATGGAAGAGTTATTGAAGAAGTGATGAGGTACTGAATCCAGTAGACCAAGTGAGTAGAAAAGGATCTGATCAAGAAAAAGGTAGAAGACAGTTGCTGCATTAATAGATCAAGCTTTTATTGTATGTTTCATATTTGTATATGAGAAATCTCTTAACCGAGTGGATATAACTATCCTATTGTAAAACCTAGAGATAGGTGACATTCTAACAGAGTGTTTTAAGTCCTTTAATTAGGCCACTTTTAACAGAGTGAATATCCTAAGAGATCTAAATGAAATTCCTTGACCGGGTCACATTTAACAATGTGTTTTGTAATCTTTAATAGGATTGGCTCCTAACCGAGCATACTTCAGAAGAGTATTATTATTTGTGGGTGACAATTCCCATGGAGGTTTTTCCCAATTTGGGTTTCCTCATTAAATCTGGTGTTAATGTGTCATTATCTTATGTGGATGATATGTCTTAATGTTGCTGCTTAAATTGTTCAAGGTTGCATGTTGTCTAGAGTGCAGTAATTATAGTTTACTGAGTTGAATCAGATTTAGAGGTTGAGAGTTAAAATAGGTTAAAGTCCACTAATTCACCCCCCTCTCTATGGACCAACATAATACATGCATAAAGAAAGAATGACAGTAATGGTCGGTAGTGCAGTAATGAATGATTACTGATGATGAATTGTGAAAGGTGTTAAAATTTTTAGAGGTACTGATTCACCCCTCCCCTCTCAGTACTACTTCCCATTAATTCCAACAATCGGTATAAGAGCTAAGTCTCTTCTTGGAAAGCTTAAAGGCTTATGAGCAAAGATCATACAATGGAGAAGTACAAACTTGATAAAAATATTGAGAACAAAAATCTTGAGATACAGATGTTCTATGAATACTATAAAGAAGAAAGAATCAAAATGAGAGAGCTGCTGGATGAAAGGAAAGGTATGGCTACCCAGAATAATGAAAAATATTATCAAGAAGAATAAATTCCAGATTTCTTTGAATCCTCGGGATCAAATGCAAGTAATACATCAGATACATTAGAAGAGAACATCACAAATCTAAAGGAGATCAATCAACATTTGACAGAGCAAATAAAGATGCTGCAAATTGGTCAAGAGAGCCAGATGGTAAGAATGATTGATGTGATGAGTTCTACTAGACAAGATGAAACAAAAAGAACACTTGTTATTGATGATAGAAGGAAGATTATAGAGAAACTACAAGAAAAGGAATTATAAATTCAAAGACATGCTGAGCATCACCATGATCTCACAAATCAAATTATTCTTATGAGTCAAGAAGCAAACAGAATAAATGTGGAACTCGTTGAAAGAATATAGATTATCTGCGAACTAAGAGAAGAGAATGAAAAGATAAAACATGAGGTTATAATTTAGCAGCAACATAAAGAAATTATTAGAAAGGCTAAAGAAAGAAATAAAAGAATGAATGACTTTCTTGAAGGAAAACAAAGATTCAACAACAACAACAGTATAAGATTTACCAAAAATGGAGAATCATCCAATCAAGCAAACTCAAAGAATGTCTATGAAAATCCAAGACCAAGAAAGGTAACATGCAAGCACTATGGAAAGAAAGGGCACACATCAAATGTATGCCAAGGTAAAGTGAAAGATATTCCTAAATCTACACCTACATTCATAGGATTCTGTTATAAATGTAACAAGAAAGGACATACGGCTTATGAATGCAAGACTAAGTTAGAACAACAAAAGAAGGAAATCTACATGGACAAATACTGTCCTACATGCAAGATGAATGGGCACACATCTGAAGAATGCTGGAAAAAGAAAAGGCAAGCATGGAAGCCTAAAGGGAAAAAGATTCCTTATCAACCAAAGAGAATAGGTAATCAATATACATGGGATTACAATACATAGACAAACTGTACAACATGTGGTAGATATGGTCACATTGCTGCAAACTGCATGAGAGCATGGACCAAAAGGTTTAGAGGCTGGTCAAATTCTAGAATGGCATGCTTACACTGTCATAAAGTTGGTCACCTCAAGAAAGATTGCAGAGACCGAGTGATAGAGACAAGCGCATATACCAATGGAAACACCATTAAAGATATTCGGAGGGCAAGAGACAAAATGTGGATAAAAGCTTCAAGCAATGATGAAGCTGGGCCAAGAAATGCAAATGGTGACACCCCATCTAATGGATCTGGTGACATCATCATCCCCACTTAAGCTGAACAAGTAAGTATGGAACTGTATTATACCAAGTCATATTTTGCATCAGCTCCATTAAAAAATTGATAGATATTCAAAATCTGCATGAATAAAGATGCATATTATGTTACTTGTTACAATTCTAAGAAATCAACCCCTTTGGTATACACATACCAAAAATCATCAATGAACATAATGGAAGAGCTATCTACACTTACCAAAAATTTTCCATCAACACACAAAGTGGCTAAGTTGTCAATATAATCCGACACCTGTCGGTAAGAAAGGAAAGTTACAAGTTGTCACCATAGAATACCGATATCTGTCGGTACAAGCAACATTGTTAAAAACTGTCCCAAAGAAACTCAACTTCATTAATGATGTTTTGAAAATGATTCCCGATGAAACCCGTCTTCATGTGCTGATGAGTCATTGAGAATTTATTACAAAGACTTAGGGAAAAAAGTCTATAAATAGTCGACGGGACAACTTCATTTTACACCCGTGATTTGAAGAGAAAGCAGAGCAAAAAATAAAGTGATTAAAGAGCAGAAAGTAGAGCGTCCTCAGATCAATCTAAGCACACAAGCATCCCTCCATGAAAGAAGTTGAAAAACTCACCAATGCAGAAGGGGACAATAGAGGTCTCAAAGTGAACACAATCACCGACAAAGAACTAAAATTTGGTGCATGTGTAATTGGGTATAAGATTTTTCAAGCAAGAAGATTGAACATCATATCTGCAACATTAGTAAGCACAAATTACAAGATAGTGACCAAAGGAATTTAGATGGATCTGTGTGAGATACTATTAAAATAACTTGATGAGAACATGCACAGCATCAGGTCTACAAAGACCAACACATGTAAGTTCAGCTCACTTATCATGTGTATCTTTTTCTATTTTCAAGAATACTTTCCTTTAGTAGGAAAAGTAAGATGGGACACTACCAAACTGGTAACCCAACAGATTAGTGAAATGATTAAGTCACTAGGGGACAATTTTGAATCTATTATACCTGCATACTTCCTTGAGTTCAAGGAAAAGATGATGGAGAGGACTAGGATTCTTAAACAACTTGTAGAAAAAACATAAAGATGAAATATGTTTCATGGTGGACATAGATTTCACCCATATCAAACTAGTTATACCAAGGATAGCTTGGTTAGCACCAATGGATTATGAGATCAATATTGATCAAGCTACAAGTGCAATTGAGGCATTAATAAATGATCCTGTTGATAGCAAGCAACCAAGGTTTGGAACCTATGAAGAGGCCAAATCAAAGATAAAATAAGGCCTAGAAATCAACAAGATTGTAAACAAAAAGGATAAAATGGTTAAGAATCTCAAGAAGATTCTATCGGTAACAGAGGAGGAACAAGAGCAACCAGAGACAACTGATGAACAGTACACCATCGGTGAGGGACAAGAAGAACATAAATCAGATTTTGAGGAGACTAAATTTGATACACCTCCACCTCCACCTCCTACTAAGAAGTAGAGGACAAGGATTCAAATTGCTACAATCGATACAACACCACTCAAGAAAGGTAAAGTAAGGAACTACATAAGGAAGAAGCCAACTAAGAGAAAAAGACAACAAACTGTGAAAACAACACCTCCAAAGAAGAGGAAAAGGTTGGTTAGATCAAAGTCTGACTTAGAGGACACTAAAGGTGATGAGCCGGATGTGGCAAAGAAGAACTATAGGAATCAAAGAGTTGATGAAGCTTCTGAATCTATTGCTACATCCAACACCATGTTTGATAAGAAAATTAGACAATGGGATACACTAAACCCTGAGGACCAAAATAAAATACAAGAGGTAGTTATTAGGTCAATGATCAAGTACAAATATGCCCCTACTAAATTTGTCAATAAACTACCTAAGGAGCTGGGTAACAGGGTATACCAACAATGGTCATATGCTCTGCATACTGAAAGAGAAGCAAGGGAAAGGACACTAGTAACACTCATGCCATCTAAAATTGAAGAAATCAAAGAGCTCATCAAGAAGCACTCAGGAAAATTTGTATCCAAGATAAGGGCATACAAAGTGCTAGAAAACAAATTCATAGAACTGGAAAAAATGACTGAAACTAAATGGATACAACTCATGGATCTACTAGCAGAGTCAACAAGTGGTGTGAATCAATTGATTTTCACCAACACACCTCATAGAGAGGAGGAGACAGAAAATGCAAGTCCTCAACACATTTCTCTGGAAAATACTGAAAGTCATAATAAGCCTATAAATGTAGACACAATCATGGATGATCTTGACATCCAAGATATCACTAACTATGACTCCGACAAAGATTCACAGAAGAAAGATGAAGTCATATTCACTACATTTAAGGATCATGAACAACAACAAGAATTGAAGACATCAAATGATAAAGATGTGAATGTTTCTGATGAATAAGTGCATGACACTTTAGTCATGGACTCCAAAGAATTAGACCCTACAGACCAAGTGCAAAAAGATGAGGATGACAATGCTCAAAAAGATCAAACCGACGAGTAAGACACCACTCTAGATACAACCCAAGCAACCACACAAAGCAATATGTCTGTACTCATGAATGCAATCAATATTTTAGAGGGTAATGATGGATCTTCAGTAGAAGACACAAGCACACCCAAGGACAAGGGTGATGCTGAAGAAAAAGATACTACAGATAGTACAAAAGAAACAACTATAGAGAAGGCTGCAACCGATGATCAGATAAATAAGTCTGCTGATCAAAATAAAGAGGAAACACAAAAGGAAGAAGGGGACACACAAACATAGAAAGGTGAAGAAGCAAATAAAGTTGAGAAGGAGAAGAAATCAGAAGGAAAAAATACAAAGACACCCAAGGTTGAAGGAGAGATGTCTTCACAAAACTGGTAGGTGCCACCCGAGCAGAAAACACAAGAAGCATCTTCCACAAGGCCTTCACCAACCACTTTAGAGAGAAAAAATGAAATAGCTATGGTAGTTCAAACCTCTGCATCCCCATAAATCTCAAAGAAGAAGAAGGGAAAGCATAAGAATCCAATAACTCTGGATGAAATCATTGAGATTCCAGTTTGTGATCCAAGGACATTGGATCCAGTTGCATTGACAAAGTATGTAAGGTTCTGTGAGAGAAAATCCATTCAAGAAAACTAAAGAGAGTAGAAAAAGAGGCCAAGGTACTAGAAGTAGCAAAGGGAATACTTCAATAGATTGTACCTAATGTAGATATTGATCAAAAATATCCAATTCTTGATCAACTGGTAATACTCACAGATGCAATAACATCTCAGAATATTGATGCTGAGAAGGTTATGGAAGAGATACTTGAACAAAAGTATGAGTTCAAGCTAGCCGAGAAGATAAGTTAGGAAGTGCCATTGAAAAAGGTTAAGCTATCTGAATTGGTAAGTACAATTGATCCAATCATCTCAGAAGCTATTACCTTAATACAAAAATTGTGCATTCTAGATCAACTCACTTAGGAGTATACCAACAAGATAGCACAAATTGATGCTGATCTTAAGTCCAATGCACAAAGTCTCACCAATACTGAAGAAGCAATTAAATTGCATGATGAGAAAATTAAACAGGCTAGGAAACATAGACATGACATATAGTTTGTAGAGATGAAGTATAGAGATGAGGTAAATGAGCTCCAAGATAAGCTCTTACCAACACTTACACTCCTGCAACAACACGTGACATAGGCAAATACGCTAATTGCCACCCCTGAAATGTCTGTCCTAGACAACATTTATGATATGCACGTGAAGCTAGAGCTACAACACATGGCACTAGAACAACTGAAAGAAAAATGGGAGAAAATGCAAGAAGATATCAAGACAACCCATTCCAATATACTTGACACATTGTAAGTTGCACATTTTTGTCACAATTTTGACATATTATAAGTTATACATTTTTGTCATAAGTATCAAAGAAAGGGGGAAATTGATATGTTCACTCAGCTTAGTCAAAAGGAGGAAATAATATGTATAGTAAAAAGAAAGGGGAAAATACAAGGAGGAAATAATATGTACATACAAAGCAAATAACAGTGAATGTATAGTATACATGTACATATACTTATACTATACTAATGCATACAGTTAGGGGGAGTCATATAATGACAAGGATACATACATGGTGTACATACTAAACACTTTAGTATTATGCACATATTAGTTTTTGATACTAATGTTAAAGGGGGAGATTGAAGGCATTATATTTTTCCATTAGTATACTTAAGGAAAAACATGATCTGCACCATCGGTTTACTCTACATCGACAGATAGGGTACAACACTACCCAACGCCAAGGTTACCTGATAAACATTGTTAAGTGTTATCTGATGACAAAATGTTAAAGGAAACCCGACAAGTAACAAAAGTGCAACTCGACAGAACAATAAAGAGAGGAACCCGATAGACAAAGGGAACTCGATGAACATTTCAACAAAGGAACGTTGACAGACTTCAATTTCAACCTGATGACCAAGAACCGACAGTCAGTTACATCCCGCAAAAAGTGGATATGACTGTCCACATCAGTTAAATCACCAAAGTTGTATTTATAGCTTCTTGATTTACTTTTAAATCCATTATGTGTGGAGGAAGAAATGTATTTATTATTGTTTTAATTAGTTTTACTGATTTAAAACATGCAAACTAAAGATCAAGGTCAAGTTGTAAACCTTGGATCTAAGAGTTAACATTGTAATGTGTGATTCCAAGATAGGTCAAATAATTGTATAAATAGGTGCTCAATCTATTAAAAAAAAGTTTTTCAATGAAGATAGTAGCCATGGAGAGCATCTAGAGACCAGACAAGAAAATTCAAGTAGAAGGACAAAAATAGAATCAAATCAGTTTCAAGAACAGAATAGAGGCTACCAACGAGCAGAGAAAAGGTATTCATCAATCACTTAAGGTGATATTGTTATTCTAAGAGCTTTAATAGATTTGTAATCGACAGTTATAGATTTCATACAATCAGGTCAACATTTGTACTCATTCTAACAAGTGTCGTACACTAATGAAATCCTTTCAAGAAAGGTGTGCTTAATCGTCCTATTGTAAATCTCATAGCTAAGTGCACACTTAAATCAGTGTTGCTAAATCTCTTAACAGAGTAGATCTTAACAGGTCTCCCCCTCAATACACCTAACAGGGTAGATCATCAGAAGTGATCAAATTGTAAGCCTTAACCGGCTCCCTTCCATTATGCAGATAGTGAAGTTTTGTGGGTGCCATCCCCACTGCAATTTTTACTTCCCAATGATAGTTTTCTGCGATACCATATCTTGTGTTATGTGTTTATCATTTTCATGAATGTTTCTATGAATGTTGCAAACTATTAAAGATTATGAATGAACAATACATGCATAAAGAAAGAACAACAATAATGGTCGGTAATGCAATAATGAATGATTACTAATGATGAATTGTGAAAGGTGTTAAAAGTTTTAGAGGTACTGATTCACCCCTCCCCTCTTAGTACTACTTCCCATTAATTCCAACATCTTCAAGGCACAAAATTCTAGTTTAACTCAACTGTCTTCTCCCATCAATTCAGTGAGGTATTATTCCTTGATTGGATTTGTTCCTAAATCCTCTAAATTTCAATGCACATATGCTCTTACATCCTCAACATGTATAAATCCATAGGGTACATTAGACAATGCATCCTTAGGGTCAAATTCCATGGATGTATATGGATTATTTTTGCATTTAGGATGAAATATTTCTGTTATATAAAAAATAATTGGTGTATCCATCCTTTTCAGATTGAATTTACTCGATTGATAGAGTTTTGTACAAGTAAAATACCTTCTTTTAATAGAGTTAGGGTTTCCTTGCAAGTGGTTGATAAATCCTTCCAATCACCTTTGTATTCACTATGAGACCTCTTCACTTCTTATTTTGAATGCTTCATGACAAATAAATATTAATTTCCCCTTTTTATGTATTTTTCTAATTAAGCAGTGTAATAAAATGTGTTATACCCTAATTTCATCTTTGAACACTGGTTTACTGTTTGAGGATTTTATTAACATTGCGCACCCTCAAAATTTGTTGAAGTTCTTTGGTGAAGTATGAAAAATTATTCCCTAGCCTTCTCTAATATTCACATGATTTAAAGGATCAAACACTAACTTATTTATGAGGTTTCAATTGATTTATCAACTTTTCTCCCCTAGGCCAAAGGCCTCTCTTCAATCCTCAGTCAAATTAGTAAACTCAGACCCTACTGTGAACCTTTCAGATTGTTCACTTTGACTCTTGTTGACCCATATTTCCTTCATCTTCTTGTGCACCTCTTCAATTGATACTTTAGCCTTCCCTTTGTCCTTTTATTTAGCATTTTACTATCCTTTTCTGCCTTTATTCATTGAACTTTTATTGTATACAATCTTGGTTCAACAATCTTTTGCATACTGTCCAGATTTGCTGCACCTATAGAAAAAAACATTCCTTTGAACATTTATCTTTATCATTTGTCTTTTATTTTTTGCAAACTTCTTAGAAACATGCCAAAAACCATTACATGTATAACACTTTATATTACATAGGCTAGAAGACAACTTCCCTACAACATTCCTGCACTCACTTGCCTTATGACCTTGTTTATTGCATTTGAAACGTTGAAAAATAAAAGATGTATTTCTTTGATTAATGCTATTTATACAATACATGGATTTATCAACAAATTTATGGAAGATAAAACACTTACTATCATTTCTCTAAGCATTAGATTGTCTTATAGTTGGCCTTTTGTTCATTTTTATGTCAGATCTAGGTTTCTTTGATGCAAATTTTGAAGTTTCTCCTTCTTCATATATAAGACTTTTTATGTCACTTGGATTTATTTGAATTTCAAGTAATGAGTCTAGCTTGGCTGAGCTTTCCATGAATTTTTATTTATATTGATTTGCAAGCACAAGTTCACTTATCAGTTCAACTTCAATATCCTTTGCATCCTGTAAATTTGCAACAAGTCAATTATATTCTTTAGATCTCTCTTTCAAGTATTGTTCTAGGTTTTTCTTCATTTTTCATCATATCTTCAATATCTCTATTCGTCTTCATCACTATTGATGTCATCTCATGCTTAAAGTTAGCATTATCTTGTCTGAGTTTCTCACACTCTGCAGTTATCTCCTTTAGATCATGGCTCAATTGTTCATGATTTGAACTTTCTTCTTCCTTTTATTGTAGCTTTTCACAAAGTTTTGATCTCCTCTTCTTTTCTTTATTTATTTGCTCTTTGATCCTTACAATTAATTATTCAATCTCTCTTACTTATCTTTAAGTCTGATGTAGATCATCAAGTGTTAACATGAAATGCTTTTGCAAATTGGATTTCATTGTTCCTTCATATATCACCCTCAAGTTGTTAGGATTCCTTCAAGGGACAGAAGCTCTAATACTAATTGTTAATATGAAGGAAAACTGAGAGGGGGGGGGGGGGGGGGGGGGGGTGTATCAGTTTTCTATAAATTAAAACTTTTAATAGTAATGTTCTAAACCTTCTTAAAACATATTTTTAACTTATAAGAACTTGTAACACATAATAATATTTAACCTTGAAATGTAAGCATGTAGGAACATAAAGTATTGATCCATCAAATCCACATAACACATTAAGATAAAAGTATTTTTATCATGGAAAAAATTGTTATGGGGACAAATTATGGAGGGGATGATACCCACAAAGACTATACTCAGTAGAAATAAAGTCTTACAGTTATATATGAGGATTGCACATGCAATTAGGCTCATTTCCTAGACCTCACTTCTCAAAACAAAATACCTTTGGCTACAACACTAAGGAAGACTCGTTGTTTATGAAAATGATCACTACAATGATCTAAGACTTATTGAACTACTACAATAACATATGCTAATGTTTGATTAAAATTCTATGTAAGCTTCAATGTTGATCTGATCGACAACTCAAAACTGACTAACCTATCACCTTGTTCTTCACATTCATAATATCATATCTCTGTAAAATGATCAAATCATATCTACCGCACTGCTCTCAATATTTATCAACCATAAAATAATCTCAAATATCATTTAGGCATATCACCAAACCTTAATCAGTCTTTTATATAGGTTCACACCATAGGATTTGATCAACAAGTAGACTTGCCCTAAAATGTTCCTGGGAAAAGTTAAAAAAAATTATCAAGTCGGATTTATCCTCAGTTCATCATGTTTCCCTCAAACAAAAATAAAAATAGGTGGCTATCTATGTCAGATAAATATTTGAATTATCAAAGTTAGCACCAATTACAATTTCCAATGTACACACAAGGATTTATCATCATGTTAGTCTGAGACTATGTTAACTGTTAAGAATGGCTTCTTAGATCTTCATAGCTTTGTTGAATCTTATCATGATACCTTAAAATTATATGAGAAGCATATGTACATTTCCATTATACTTCCCCTAGATGCACACTGCAAAATATTTCCTTTGTAGATCTCATTGAACCTTTCTGTGTATCCTACCAGTATATTTTGTTCTTTAGTTTGGACTTAGATCTTCAAATGACTTGAGATAGGGGCTCCAATGCTATTGCATACAAGTATGTCATGTATAAACACCATGTAGTTCCCATCAATGCCAACATTCACTCATAATTTTCCTTCTATGAAGTGTCTCTCCAGGGTAACCACAAGTGGGAGAAGTTGGTTGAGATATACCCATTGAAGGATTTGGACCAGTTTCAACTTAGGAGCATCCTATGGGTCTTGGGGATATCTACCTCTTGGATGTCAATGACGCTTGAGATGCAGGGTATGAATGTGAGATGGATCTGGACATTTTTAAGTTCGCCTACCATATTGACTTGATTTTTTTCAAGCTACACAACCACACAATTTGGTCTTTATGGGAGTCAATACGAGCTTCTTGCATATGGACATGGGCATGAAATTCCCCAAAGCTGCAGAATTAACTAGAAAATTATGCAATTTTTTCCCATATATTTTAAAACTAAGAAAGAATGGAGGGTCCTTAGTATTACCCTGTAAGATTTTCATGTTGGCATCTTCGAAAGTGATGGTCTTGGCCTCATTAGGGTGGAGTTTATTTATCTCAAAATATTTGAAGAGGACTTCTTTTTGCTTTGGGAAACTTATAGTACTTCTGTCAAAGAACATCAAAATCACTTCGCAATCTTCCTAGAAATCCTTGAGGTGAACAAGGTGACCTTTGAAAGAGATGGGATTTCCTTCCTTATTCATACTCTTGGGTCATACCGTGGCCACATTAAGTAAAATTTCTCCAAATGGAGACTATTCAATTCATTTTTTGCCTCTTTAGCGGTGGCAAGGGTGCACATGTAATCTCCACAAGAAAAGGGGAAATTGACTGCATTGATCTTCTTGGTAGTGTACACATTATGTGTTTCTAGAATTTGCTTGCAAAAATCGAGCAAGATGATTCAATCACTACATTGTCAAGGGAGAAGGAAAATATTTCTAGTGTACCCAGACACACAAATGTAGGTGTGCTTCTAGAATTTTAAAAACCAACACCCCAATGGTTCAATCAAGTTCATGGCTACCTCGGATAACCGGTATCTGACATCCATGTTGAGCCTTGTTATTTTTTTATATATATTAAGGCATCATTCACTCTAAAAATTCCTCAAGGGATCCATCTAGTTATAGTTGTGGGTAATGAACCCATGGGAGTGATTCCCTTGAGTGGTCTCTCATGTGTATGACTTATTGGAGGCCTTATATTCTTATGCAACGAGTTGTCAACCATACTACGAAGGAAGTATTGAAAAATTACTTCTTGGTTTTGACTTCTCACAACTGTCAGTCTATACGATCTGAGATGACCAAGGCCGAATCAAAGTAGGTCATGCTCATAACAATGTTGATGATGAAATAATACATCTAGACAAGAGTGTGTGGCCTTTGAGTAGCAATTTTCCAGTGTAAAAAGGAACTCTAGACACTGGAAGGAGATGGGAAAGAAAGAAGTTGACATTAAACTAGACTTGGAGAGATTAACACACTCATTCTTCTTGGTTGTCCTTCCATTTAGGATGTTTGTTTGGATGGTCTGTAAGTCACAGTCCCCGAGATTTGTATCTGTAATATTTCGCATTGTGCTCTCTATCTTAGAGGCCAAAATGAAACCATATACCTTGCACTTCATTGTAAGGGGTAGTTTCTCCATTTCTCTTGATGCTTTGGTTTTATTCCTAGATGGCCTGGGAAGGACTGCCTGAGGCTCTACTTCCTGCACTGATGAGGAGGATGCCATGATACCTTAGTGATTCCCTGGAAACAAATTACTATCATCAGTAAGCGCATGATGTAAGTAATACTATTAAAAAGCATAAGATAGTTCAGTGCCAAGTTTTTGGGGATCCATCTAAGTGTTTCCTTGAAAATTAGATGTGAAGTATGATGGATTCCCAAAGCTCGAAGATCGAAATTGTTAATGTTTACCAATAATTTAGCCTGATGAGGACTCGGGGAAATTAATCACTAACTATCATGAGGTTTCTTTATTTTAAGATGACGAGTCATACATAAGGGGAACCAAGGTCCCAAGATCGAAGGCTCCTTTTAGAATTAATTTTTTTTCCATAAAGAATGCTAGGAGTTAGCTAAAACTTAGAATATGAACAATTTTCAAAACTGCAATGACTAACTCTGGATGAATGTGAAATCATGGTGGCGAAAGTGACCAGTATCCAAGAACCAAGGTTTTGGGGTGATGAGGGTCAATGACTAGTTGACAGAAAGGATGTCAAAAAAGAGGTTTGTGACTTGGTCGTTTGACATGTGGCCCGCCATTTCACCTAAAATAGGAAGGGATTCAACTAGAAATCCTTTAAAAAGTAAATTTAGCATTTTGGGTGTGGAAGCCACTTGTATCCCAAACCAGGTACAAACTAGGGAAAAAACTAGGGCATAGAAAGATGAAAAACTTGAGAGTCCTAGGTGACACTTAGAAAAAATGGTCATTGTCTGTAACTTGCAAAATTTGAGATAAGGGCACAAAATTGGTGAAAACCAGAAGGCCTAATTGCATGAAAAAAAAATTTGATAGGTTTGAATGCATGACACCTACAACTAAGGCACAAAAAATCCCCTAGAACAAATAAAGGAGGTCCTAAATTTAGTTCATGGCTAAGTAATTTTAGAGAAATTCTACTTTATTTAACCCTACAAAAAAAACTAAAGGACAAAAAAAACAAAAAAGGAATGAAAACACAAACACAAACACTAAAAACACCAAGGAAAGACATAGAGAGGGACTCACTTGAATAGAGGAGCGCACACGTTGGCCAATAGATTCTTTGAAAACACTCAAAAAACAACCAAATTTTATGGAAAACACACCAATCTACAAGCCTAGAAACTCTATCACAAAAGTTCTCTCAAGCATAATTTTTATCACTTGGTGGTTTAAATGACCTCTAAAAAGTCCTTTTATAGATATATCAAGAAGGAAAACATTAAATGCAATGTAGGACTTTGGTTCTAATTAAATTTTTTGTGGTTCAATTTTTGGGAATATGGATTACATAATGCTAGAAAAGCATCAATGAAACCCAACGCTAGGAGACCAAGAAAAAAATATGGTGATAGAGGGAAGATTCTGGGCTCTCGAAGGAGAACAAAGCAAGACAAAAAAGAAGGGAAAGAAACAAAATCAAACAGGGACCCAATATTTTACCTTGAGAAAAAATATGGGGACGGGTATGCAAGGCATAACACTCTTCTTGCAAATTCAATCTTTCTTTGTGAGAAACATAATAGGTCTCTTTCCTTGTCTTTTTGCTTGGAGGGAAAGGTTTCTCTCTTCAACTCCTTATGTTTTCAAAGGATCCATTATCTCTTTTTTGACTTGTATCTTTAGTATTATGGTGTCTTTCCTTGCGTGGGCTTGTTTGTTCCACACGAGGATCTTTCTATTTTTCAGGAGATGGACATCCTTTTTTCAACCTCTTCCTTTCTTGGAAGTGTACATATTTTTGTAAATTATCTATCACTTAGCACATAATGTGTTACCATTTCCCTTCCCTTTAGCCTTGGGGGGAAAGGTTTTGTTTTCTCAATCTCATATTCCTTTCTAAGGATATACTTTCCTTTCTTACATGGAATTGTTGGTTCAATTAGGGATTCTCTCTTATGAAAGAGGTGTGTATCCTTGATCACAACCTCTTTCTTGTGTTTAATTGTGTGCTCATCATAAAAAAATTCCCTTAATTTGGTCTTAAAGTGTGTCATCCTTCATCAAGAATCCCTTTTTACCTAGCAAGAGGAGGAAAATGGGTTATTCTTGTTCTTCTTCCCCTATTTTTGTCAAAGATGTTATTTTCTTCAAGAAATCCTCTTGAAGGTATATTGATGACATATAACTGATTGAATGTTTGAAGATGTTAAGTTGATCACCAAAATATAGAAGGATAATGCAAGACATTAAATCAGTTAATGGATTGTATTGTCATTGATGTCAACTTGATATAATCTAATCGGTTATAATCAAAGTGTCAAAGACTTCAGAGAATTTGAGAGATAAAGATTATGATTTTTTTAATGTATAAAAGACAAGTATTCACAATGTGACTACAAACACCGACGGTCAGTGAAACTTGACGGATAGAGATCACTGAAAGTCAAGTCATAGTGATGCTCGAGCAAGAAAATCAACAAGCATTACCGATGAGTAGAATCACAAGCATAACCGACGGCTAGAAACATAGTGTATACCAAAGGAGAAGCCCAAGGAGAACTAGAGTGTTGACCGACACTATCAAAGAGTTAAACACCAAAATTAACTTGAGTTCAGAAACCAAAAAATATCTAGTTGGCAGAGCTAAAAATAGAGTTAACTGGTAGTTATTATTGTTTTCATTAACAAGATAAAGCCAGAGATAAGTAATTGATTTAAAGATGTTTTGTCAAGTTGGCAAGAAGATCTCAACGAGATAAAACAAGAGTTTTTCTTTAAATCTAATTGGTGAGAATTGTGGATCACACCAAGTTCAAGAAAATCAAGAACCTAACAACAATTATACCATGTCTATAAAGAGACAAATCAATTTATTACAAATTGGTGTGGGGAGAAAAAGAAAAAGAGGATGCTAAAGAGAGAATGATGAAGAGAAACTTCATACAATACTGATCAACAAGCTAAGGAAAGAGCTAAAGATTTCTATGGATACCGAGAAACAAAGCACAACATCACCAAGAAGAATCAAAGTGGAGAAAAGGTATAAACAGAGTTATATTGATCAGAATAGTTTTGTGAGATTATAATAGATCTAAAAATCTGCAAGTATAAGTTGTATATGTGAAAAGATCATACTGTAATAGTTTAACCATTGATTCATAAAGTCTCTTAATCAAGTGGGATTTAAAGATCCTTTCTATATTGAGATACATCCAATGGAGTATGAAAAATTTTGATCATGAAGATAGCATGAGATTTCAGATACCTATTGACATGCCAAGTGAGTGTTTGATTAAGGATGGTAGCATAGAGATGCTCGATATCAAGTGATAGACTAAACTTTTAAATCCTCTAACAAGGTCACACCTAATAGTGTGTTTGTAAATGGAAAATCAGAATAAGACTCCACCTATCAGGTATTGAAAATGATATTGTTCAATACTTAGATACTGAATATGTGTTTCCTATAAGACCTCATACTCTTAAGCAATTAAGAGTTAAGCATGAGTATAACTGCATGATGATAGAACTTGCATCATCACTCTCCGATGCTAAGTTTGAAGATGTCAAAACCTGCACCTATGTAAGGAAAATGTGGGATAAGTTGAAGCTTGTACATGGAAGAGATGCCAATTTACTTAGAGCAAAGGCTGAAATCCTAAGAGGGAGGTTTGATGACCTAAGGATGAAAGAAGGGGAATACATTACTCAATATAGCTGCATAATCAAAGAGGTAGTAAATTCTATCCAAGGAGTTGGAGGTGTACATGAAGAGGAGACAGTGGTAAGAAAAATCTTAAGAACCTTATTGCTTGTTTATGCTATTAAAGTTTCCTATATTCAAGAAATGAGAGAATTTGCAAACAATACAGTTACTATAGATTGCCTGATTGGTAGACTAATTTCATTTGAGATGAATAACTTTGACAATAATGTCTTACAATCTATAGAATCTGCATTCAAATCTTCTCTAAAGATAAGTAACTCAAGTCATAGACATGTTGTTAGAAATGATAGTAACAGTGATAATGAGGATCAAGGACTTGATGAAATTGAAGCACTTATGGCTAGAAGATTGTAGAGAGGCAAAGGTAGATACAAAGGTAAATTACCACTTGTATGTTTCAATTGTAAAGAGGTTGGATACTTTGTTGCAAGATTCCCAAACCGAAGAAAAGATGACAGAGGAAATGACAGACCATATGAGAAGAAGTTTGATAAAGGTGATAACAAAGATTATCAAAGCAACTGATAATCTGACAAGAGAGATACCCGAGACTACAAGGACAAAGGGAAGAAAGATTTTTACCTAGCTGAGAATAGAGTTGATGAAAGCAACACCAAATCAAAAGAAGACATTGAGATGGTATTTGTAGCCATGAAGGATGATTTAGATGAAGATGAAGAAAGGTATGTAGAAACTGCACTCATATCTAAAGTTAGTAAAAATGATGTCTGGATCATAGATAGTGGCTGCACTCACCATATGACCACTGATATACAAAAGTTTGAGATTTTTTAATACTATAATGGTGGTTCAATGAGAATGGGAAATGATACACCTTGTCCAGTTGAAGGTAAAGGAACCATAATGTTGAATAACATAATAAAATGTGAAAATAATTACTGGGTTAAAGGACTGAATTATAATTTGTTAAGTGTTTCTCAGTTGAACAATTCAGGTCACAGAGTAGCATTTGAAAATAAGAAGGCAAATATCTTCAATGAATCAGGAAGGTTGATTGGTACCGGTGAGCAGACAAAAGGTAACCTTTTCTATCTTGATGACACTAACACCACTTGTTTAATGACTAGAAAAAAAGACATGTGGTTGTGGCACAAAAGATTGTGTCATGTGAACTTTGACATGTTAAAGATAAGCAACAAAAGGAATGTCAGAGGCTTACTGAAAATGACTAAGCTCGAGCATATCATGTGCAAGAATTTTCAAAAAGGTAAGATGACAAATTCTAGTTTCAAGAGAAAAAACCACACATCTAATGCAATTCTAGAATTAGTCCATACAGATCTATGTGGATCCATGAGGACAAAGAGCTACTATGGAGATAGGTATTTCATTCTCTTTGTTGATGATTTTTCTAGAATGATGACAGCCAGTTTTTAAAAGATAAATCAGAAACATTTAAGATGTTTAAATGGTATAAAGTAATGGTAGAAAAACAAATTGAAAAGAAATTGAAATGCTTAAGGTCAGATAGAGGAGGGGAATTTACTTCAGAAGAATTCACTGACTATTGCAATGAGCATGGAATTAAAAGATAGGTTTTTGGACAAAGGACACCACAACAAAATAGAATTTTTGAAAGGAGAAACAAATCAATTGTTGATTATGCAAGAACATTGATGATTGAGAAAAGAATCACTCAAACATTGTGGAGGGAAGTTGTCAGTACTATTTTCTATACATTAAATAGAGTACAATTAAAGAAGGAAACAAAGAAGACACCCTATGAGCTTTGTTATGGTCATACACCCAATGTAAGTTACTTCAAAATCTTTGGTAGTCAATGTTATATATTGAAGGATGATAGAAATGGAAAAATTGACTGCAAAAGTGAAGAAGGTATCTTCCTAGGGTATTCAACCAAAAGAAAGGCTTATAAATGTCTTAACGAGTCATCTAACAAAATCATTGAAAGTGCAAATGTAAAAATAGATGAATTTGCAGAAAAGAATGACAAGGAAAGCAAAAAGGAACTAGAGCACTATAAAAGGTTTGTTTATACAGAATCTAACACTCTACATGAGCAATAGTGTGTCACTCTCAAGCATCAGGCTGCAATTATCGACGATCTGGATAATCCTCAAGATGATGTTACAAACAATGTAGATGAAAATGAAGGTGAAGAAGATAATCAAAATTATGAACAAAAAACTGAACCAAAACTTTCCAAGTATTTCAGAAGACATCATCCATAGAATCAAATCACTAGAAACAAAGAAAGATTAGTATACAAGGGATATGCACAAGAAGAAGGTATTGATTATGGAGAAAAATTTGCACCCGTTGCTAGACTAGAAAGAGTTAGAATTTTACTTGCTTATGTTGCATTTAAAGGATTCAAGGTATACCAGATGGATGTCAAATCTTCATTCCTAAATGGAATACTAGAAGAAGAGGTCCATTGAACAACCATAAGGGTTTGTTAATCCAGACAAGAGAAACATGGTATGTAAAATACATAAATCCTTGTATGGATTGAAACAAGCACCGAGAGCCTAGTATGAAAGAATTCACTCGTATCTCATTAGCATAAATTTTTTTAGAACAAGTAAAAATAGAAATCTACACTTAAAAGAAGATACCGATGGTAATATTCTGATTGCTGAATTTTTTGTTGATGATATCATTTTTGGGGGAAATGAATTTTTATGTAAATCCTTTGCTAATGAAATGAGAAAGGAATTTGAAATGTCTATGTTTGGAGAGATCAAATTCTTTCTTGGTCTACTGATTCTTCAACAAGATGCAGGCATTACATTACTCAGTCCAAATACATCAAGGAAGTGCTAAAGATATTCCAGATGGAAGTTTCCAAACTAGTTGGAATGCCTATGGCTACTGGATGCAAGATGCTAAAAGAAGACAAGAAAAATGAGGTAATTCAGACCTTATATAGATCTATGATTGGCAAACTGATGTATGTTAGTCATACAAGACTAGATATAGCACATGTAGTGGGGATAGTTACAAGAGTCTCTGCTAATCCCAAAGAATCACATATGACTGCTGTCAAAAGAATTCTGAGATATCTGAAGAACACCGAGGACTATAACTTATAGTAAAAGAGAAGGAAAATTTGAGCTACAAGTCTATACATATGTTGATTGGGCTCGAAACATTGATGACCGAAAGAGCACAACTGGAGGAGCATTCTTCATGGGTGACAGACTTGTCACATGGATAAGAAAGAAGCAAGGATGCATCTCTTAGTCTACTGCAGAAGTAGAGTATGTGGATGCTACTGCAAATTGCTCCAATATTGCATGGATCAAACAATTGCTGGAAGGTATGTATATGAAGATCATTGAACCAGTAATTATCTATTGTCATAATACTAGTGCAATAAACATTTCTAAGAATCCAGTCATGCATGCTAAGACTAAGCATATTGCTATCAAGTATCACTATCTAAGAGAACAAGTGCAAGCTAAGGAAGTGACACTAGAATATGTTCAATCAAAGGAATAGTTAGCTAATGTATTCACCAAGCCATTACCAAATGATACATTTGAGTACCTGAGATAGAGACTAGGGGTCCAACCCTTGTCTATCGGTCAATAATCTAACTAGGAGGTTGCATCAGCCTATACCAAATCTGAAGATTAGTCATGTTGATACAAACACTAAGATGGACAGCAACAGATACATCTGTACATTACAAGGTACATATCTACACTGAAAATCAAAACTTTGTATTGCTGATGGATAGGGAAATTCAAGGAATATATTATGCAAAGGGATGGAACATGATATAGATGATAAAATGAAGAGAAGTATTTTTGTTTGGCATTGTTGTCAAAGGGAGAGATGATATTCTAATTATCATAAAGGAAAAGGGAGAGATGTTTCCATTACCATCAGGGAGAGATTTGCTTTATCATACAAAGGGACAGACCATCTCATTATCAAATGAGAGATGATTCCATATCACATAAATGAGATACATGATAAAGGAAGAAATTATATCATTATCCATGAAGAGAAGTTCCTGAGAATCAGAAAGGAAGAGTTAATCAATATCCTAAAGGAGAGAAATTGATTACATATGAAATATCCATCTAAGGGAGAGAAGTAACAAAGGGAGAGAGTTTAGACAATGAGAAAGATTTCTGTCTAAGGAAAAATAGATTATCAAGAAGAGGAACAGTCAAGGCAGAGCACATATCAGAACAAAGATATCAGATGATAAATCTATCCAGTAAAGGGATTAAAGATTGAAGACAACCACTCTGCAAGAAACAAATCTAAGCTTTTTTTGAGCTTATCAAGAGCTAGACATTTGTAATAGTTATATTAGGAAAGCTTGATAAAATTGTATATTTCATATTGTATTTATGATAGTATAGTATGATAATGTAGCATGTTACCATCAATGCCAAATGGAGATATTGATGACATATAACTAATTGAATGTTTGAAGATGTTAAGTTGATCACCGAAATACATAAGGATAATGCAAGACATTAAATCAGTTAATGGATTATATTTTCATTGATGTCAGCTTGATATAATCTAATCTGTTATAATAAAAGTGTCAAAGACTTCAGAGAATCAAAGAGATAAAGATTATGCTTTCTGTAATGCATAAAAGACAAGTATTCACAATGTGACTACAAACACCAACAACCAGTTTAACTTGACGGATAAATTTCACCAAGAGTCAAGTCACAGTGATGCTCGAGAAATAAAAATAATGACCTTTACCAATGAGCAGAATCACAAGCATACCCGATGGCCAGAAACATAGTGTAAACCGACGGAGAAGCCTGAGGAGAACTAGAGTGTTGACTGACACTATCAAAGAGTTAAACACCGAAATTAACTTGAGTTCAGAAATGACAAAATATCTAGCTGGCAGAGCTAAAAATAGAGTTTTGTCCAGTTGGCAAGAAGATCTCAGCAAGATAAAACAAGAGTTTTTCTTTAAATCTAATAGGTGAGAATTGTGGATCACGCCAAGTTCAAGAAAATTAAGAACCTAACAATAGTGATATCATGTCTATAAAGAGACAAATCAATTCATTACGAATTGGTGTGGGGAGAAAAATAAAAAGAGGATGTTGAAGATAAAATGATGAAGATAAACTTCATACAGTACTGATCAACAAGCTAAGGAAAGAGATAAAGATTTTTGTGGACATCGAGCAATAGAACACAACATCACCAAGTAGAATCAAAGGTATAAATAGAGTTATATTGATCAAAATAGTTTTGTGAGATTACAATAGATCTGAAAATCTACGAGTATAAGTTGTATATGTGAACAGATCATACTGTTTCAATTTAACCATTGATTCAGAAAGTCTCTTAATCAAGCGGGATTTAAAGATCCTTTCTATATTGAGATACATCCAATGGAGTATCAAAAATTTTGATCATGAAGATAGCATGAGATGTCAGATACCTATTGGCAGGCCAAGTGAGTGTTTGATCAAGGATGGTAGCATGGAGATGCCTGATAACAAGTGACAGACTAAAATTTTAAATCCTCTAACAAGGTCACACCTAATAGTGTGTTTGTAACCTTTAACAGGGTTGGTTGTTAACCGATCTCACTTCAGAAGAGTGAACATTTTGGTTTACCGGTCCCAAGTGGTTTTTCCCTTAACAGGGTTTCCATGTTAAAAATCTATGTGTCAATGTGTTTATGAGTCATTACTTTAGTGTTTTGCATTACACTTAAATTAACTGGATTGATCGGTATACTCTAGATAATTCATTGTCTTTTGGTAAATTAACTGATTGTTATTCGGTAAACATACAGTAGAAGGTTTTACAAAGCATTCCAAGCAGTAGTAATTTGATATAAGTATTTGGAGGAATTCATCTTATAGGACTGAAGATAACTAGAGGTATAATATCATGGTACTAAATTTTAAGTGTTTATTAAGTGGAATAAGTTTGAGGCCACTAACTCACCCCCCCTCCCCCCTCTTAGTTATTACTAACATATATTTCTCAGAAAAAGAGCTATTCCTACTAAGGATCCCTTTACACTTGTTTCAAGATATCATTTTATACATTTGTCTCTCCTTTGGCCTCCAAGGACTTATCACTCTTTGGATAAAGTTGAATACACACCATTTCCTAAAGGATATCTCCTTCGTGTTGAAGGTGGGCATCCTTGTTCTACTTTTTATAAAGATGCCATCATAGCCATATGTTCTCATCTTCAGGAGGGGAGCATTTGTGGGACCTATTGTGTATTATATATAGATTTCCTTTGGAGAGTGCATTTTCCTTGGGGAAATCCTTTTTCAATATTTTTAATGTGGATTCCTTTGAAAACTATGTTTTCCTTGGGGAAATCCCTTTGTTTTCAAATTTTCCTTGGATACAATGCTTTCCTTGGTTATCTTTTTGTACCGATATAGTAGATTACTTTGGAAATGACATTTTCCTTGGGGCAATCCTTTTTCTTTTTTAAAAGATTTCCTTGGAGACAATGCTTTCCTTGGTTATTATTTTGCACCATTTTAGCTGATTCATTTAGAAATGAATTTTTCCTTTGGGTAATCCTTATATATTATAGAATATCCCTTTGCAAATAATTTTTTCCTTGGGGAAATCCTTTTTGGTAGGATTATATGTAAGGAAATCCTACCAAAAAGGATTTCCCCAAGGAAAGAATATCCTACCAAGGATTACAATCAATAAGGAGACAAGGATTAGGCCAACTTGTATGAGATCTGACAAGGATTTCCTACCAAGGATTACAATCTACCTTGTTAAAGGATTTCAACTTACAGTAAAGTAAGCACTCGGCTAAGAGATTTGAAATGGTCTGCTAAAACCACTTTGTTAAGAGAATTCACCTGATACACCTGTTAGAATGTTCCAACTAGTGATCCTTCATTATGCACTTAGATGCTGATGATGGATCTTCTCTTTTCAATAACCTATGTGATCTCTTAATCTGATATGTCTTTACTCTGCTTTTCACTGCTCTATCATTCTGCTTGATCTAGGCTTCTTCTCAAAATAACTTGTTGTTCATCTCTTGTGAACACACAACCCTTCTCTGTATATCTCGTGCTCTCATATGCTCACTCTATTTTTAGGGTTAGAATCCATCTTATTATATCTTTTCAGATTGGCGGTGAGATCTAGATCAATGATCAAGATATATTGTTTATACCTCCAATGCATTCTGATTTCCTGATTGGCTCCATGCCATGCATAGTGTAAAATAATTAAATGCAAAATTAACTCAATAGACAAACATTAAATGCGTAGAAATGTCAGCTTAGATCTATTCAAGTTAGACTATATTGTTTACATCAAAGTTTGAATTAATCCTGAAATGTATGAAAAAACTGTTCTGCTCGGCACAACACATCTATGATGCTCGACACTTAATATTCTACTAGGCTCAGCATGATGTAACTCGACAACCTAAAACTTGCTCCGCAATGTTTCTTGGCCTTGAATATTTAGCTCGGCCACAGTGATAACCAACTAAAACTGCCTAAGTAAATGACTAAGTGTGGGTCATTAGTCATCAATAGAACTTAGGGATTAACAGTCTCCCCCTTTGATATTAGTGGAAAAAACACACTTATCATTACAATTCATTCCATCCAAAATATTGCCTAAGTACATACTATACTCCCCCTAGGAATGTACATCATACTACATACAAAAATTCACATAGTATACATGCCTTAAAAAAATATTTACATGGATACCTATTCTGATCTCCTTTATGTTGTATCCTTGTCAGTACTATCGGTTTCCTTTTCAGTTTCCCCCTTGTTTTTCACTGATAGCTGGTGGGGTCAAGTTATACTTGTTCAAAAATTGTTTATGAATTTATAAGGTAGACTCAAATGCAGAGTCCCAACTGTCTTTGACAAACTTCATAACCTCTATTTTCACTTCTAGCTCGGCAGCTAGTCTTACTAATATTTCTGTAGTTGAGAGATGAGAGTCTCTCTTAATCAATTCATTTGCAGATAAAATTTCTTTCTGAATGACCTCCAGATGAGGTATCAGACTTGTCTAAATAGTAATCAACTTGGTCCTAATCTGACGATCTTCAGCCATGAGCTCGGCTATCCTCCTTTTTGCATAAGTCATCCTGTTAAAATGTAAGGAGCTAGTGCTAGCATCCATACTCAGTGAACTTCCGGTTGACTTAAGGTCAAGTTGCAATTTCTCTAAAGCCTGTTGATTATTCTTTGTGAAGAATTCCACATCAGATAACCTTATATATAATGAATAGACATTTGTTGCAACTCCTTCTAACATTTATATCAGAGAATAACATTTAACCTATTTAACTGCAATCTCTCCTGAGATTTTTGCAAGTACCTTATTCTCAAATTTCCTCTCAGACCATTACAACAGTTTCTCATTGGCTTCAATATTGTCATCATTTACCTTTTGTACAATGTGAACTATCTGTTCAAGAATAGGGGCTTGAGGGTTCTCATCCTCCATGTCAAAAGCCTTTACAAATATATCTTTTATGTCATTTAGCACTTTCTTTTGCTTTTTCTCCCTTTTCAGTTCCTCCTGTCTTTTTTTCCTCTTAAGTAACTCCTGAAGATCTCAATCTGTTCATAAGATAAAACATTGGGATCCCATGGTGGAATCACAATAAATTCATCTAATGTGACACCTAGAATCGAAGACTTCTTCCTCATAAATTTCCTCCTCTTGAATTCAGGTGAACTACTGCTCGGCTTAGTTTCTACAATACATTTTCCAGATTCAGTAGTTGTCACCATTGCACCTTTAAGTTCAGTCAAAATTGCCTGTTGATCAGGCATACTTCTTGTCTTAGTTCTAGTGGGAGTTGATGATGCAGAGTGTGGTAGGTCAACCAAAACTTGCATTGCCTCTTGTTCTTTAGGCTCACTATTAGTATCTTTTATCTCCTCACTACTATCTAGTACTAATTTTACTACCTCTAAAATAGGTGAATGTTGAACAATTACCTCTTGTTCAATTTTTTTCTCCTTTGCTGCTTCTTCTTGAGCATCCTTATCCTTAGGTTCCTCTTGAGTTTTCTCTTCATCTTCCTCTATACCCTTTTCTCCTTCAGCCTTAGTTGCCTTGATAGGTGAATCAATAGTTGAGTCCCTTGGCTCATCTTGACCCTCGACATCCAGATTGCTAGAGTCATCAATTGTCACATCAATCAGACTGTCAATAGTCAGATCAACAATGTTAACTGTCTCTAATTGATATTGTGCATCTATCCTAGTCTTCTTAGACTCAGTTGAAATGTGAACTATTGAAATCTGTGGTACAGGGGTGGATTTAGTTTCCTTATCCTTCTTCTCATATGTTCCTTCATCAGTTCTCTTTTCTTTTGAAACAATTAGTCCAAAAACTTCCTTCCAAATTCTAGTACTCTGCTATACTATCCCTTCAATATCATTCTTCAAAATAGCATAACCTCTCTGTTTAGGTAGAAATTTGTTCTTATACTCTTCAACAAATTTTTCTCTTTTTTTCTTTGTTAGCTTAGGAATAACTTGAGCTAAAGTGCCTTCCCTAATTTGTCTCTCAGTTGTGAGTGCAAATTCCCACTTTTCAGATAGAAATTCATACAACTCACTCAGCACATTGTCTCCTATTGTTGTAGGGGTTAATTTGAAATTACACATTATGTCTAGCAGAGCTTCCTAAACCTTGCATTTTTCTCCTATCTTCAATTGTTCATACCTTATAAACTTAAAACCAGATAACCCTGCAGAATTTCTCAAGTTTTCACATACCTCATCAATATTTGTAGGTTTCTTGAATGGTGCTATTGGTATGTTGCTGGGTTCATCAGTTTTTGTCATGTACTCATCACTTTTTGGATCCAAATGTAGTTTTCTTCTTGGTTTCTTAACTTGTAGACTCAACACAACCTTTGTTGCTAATTTAGTCCTCGATCCAGAACTACTTTCTCCAATCTTCTTTGCATAGACTTTAGTCTTCTCTACTGGTGATGTGGTGATAGATGCCTCTTCCCTTTTGCCTTAGCAGTTACCTCTTCTTTAGATTCACTGACTTCTTCTTGTTCCTTAGATATATCTTCTCCTTGTCCAGTAGATATGTCTAGAGGTGCATCCTCTAGCTCTTCGTCACTCAACAAGCCAACCATCTTTTTCAGATTTTTCACAATCTTTTTCCTTTTTCTTTCCATGGTTCCTTCCTTAATATTAATCAAAATCTTTGCCTTAGCTTCATCAAAATTTATGAATCTTTTAGCTTTAGTATCAATCTCCTCTTCTAGGAGTGTTGTGATAGCTTCTAATGCTTCATCAATATTTACTTCATAGGGAAATGGCTCCAGCCATGATACCCTAGGTGTCACAGCCTGAATATATGTGTAGTCTATATCCACTAAGAAACATATCTCATCATAGTGCTTCTCCACAAGTGAATTGGGAATTCTGGTCCTCAACCTCATTCTCTTTTTGAATTCCACAAAATAACTTCCCATAATACCATTGAAATTGCTACCTAATTTCTGAATACATTCACTAATCTGTAAAGTGATGGGTCTATCCTTTTTCCATACAATATTTCCTAGTGTAGGAAATGACTTTTGTACATAGAAAAATATACACATTAAAAAATATCCAAACTTACATGATGAGCTTTTGGCTTTCCTGATTGGTAGTAAGTTCTTGGCTAGTTGTGTCAACTGCAGCTCGACAAGGTCATAGGTGTGATTCTTTTTAACTATCTTCCATGCCTGGTTGATGGCTATATAGGGAACACTATCCAGTTGGCTCGACTGATAGAATTTGTGAGCAATCACTCTCACTCTAAAATCAAGTTCCAAGTCTGTAATTGTAGAGATAGTCATTCCCCTATTGTTCCAAACAACTCCAATGTTAGCTACTATCTCTTCTTTGCTTTGGTCTCTCATAGTTTGTTTAATGCTGATAACAGGATACCCAGTAACTCACTGGATAATATCCTTTATGATCTTTACTGGTCCATTGTCCAGCCACATATGCATATTGTGAACTCAGCTTAGGAAAACCTTTATCCATTCATCCTTGAATTCTGTCAGAAAATCTAGGGCTCGATTTAACCCTTTGTCAGCTAAATGTTTGAATTCATCTTTCAGAATTCCATTCTCACATATTTTTTCATAGGAATTTATCAATTTTTTGCTGCCCACTTTGCCAATTTTAACCATGTAACAAAATCTTACATCGTGAATCATAAGTACCTTCGGCAGGATCGTTGAGAGGGCTCCATTTAGATCACTCAAAATTGCACTTTCTGGAATGACATGAAAGTTTGGTGGTGTGCATGCATCACTCCTTACTAGCTAATTTGATTCCAATCTTCCTCCATTCCCTTGACTGGTGTGGAAGAACTTGCAGCCATAATCTCCTAAAGTTAGGGTTCAAAAATGAAGAATAGAGTACCTTGACAAGCAATCACTAGTTCTCATTGTTCATCTTTAGGGTTGCCGACGCATGCTGAAAAAATTATCGAAACAAACTTTGCTAAGATCAAGTCTGCAACTTCTTCGATCGCTCTGTAAATGCTAAAAATTGCAAGGTGAAAGTGAATAATAGATTGTTCGTCCATATATAGACTCAAAAGGTTAAGGTAGGTAAGCATTAAATATTTTTCCCGTTAGGTTAGTGCAAGCCAACTATCATTGGCTGACTAACACAACTTGCATACCACTCGTCTTACCACACTTGGCCATCACAACTTATTCAACACCTATAGTGCAGATAACTATTCTCGGCACTTGTCACAAACATGTCCTGGTACATCTTATCATATGAAGATATGAACTTTGGCACATTTACATATTAGGAATTGATGTAAGATTTAAAATTTGAATGTAGTTCCTTACATACCTCTATTTCTCAGTTGGGGATGGTGTGATCACCTAATCCATTGGATTGGGTGACCTCGGCTTCAGTGGATTCACTACTGCTTGACTCTGTTTTCTTTACCCATGTCCAATTCATCTGTGCTCTCACTTCTTCAATGGTAGGAGCAGGAACTCTTGTCCTACACTCTCTCTTAGCATGTCCTATCTTCAAACAACTAAAATAGACTAAGCTTCCATATATCCAACTCTTAGATTTCCCTCTAACATGTGTCTTTAAGCAATCTTCAGGTGCATGTCCATACTCTTCATAGTAATGACAACTCTATCTTGTATTATAATCCCAATTTTAAGTGTTTCCTCTCTTAGATGTTTTTGTTTGTGTCTTTGATGTCCATTTTTGCTTAGCATTGGATCTACAATCCTGTGCATTATGACCATGTTTCTGACACTTGTAACAATAACCATTAAATCTTGGTTTGGGGGGTGCATCACTTGCTTTCGCCCAACATTCATGTGCTTTATGTCCAAATTTCTTGCAATTAAAATAGTAACCATTAAACTTAGGTTTAGGATTGGACTTACCTTTCTTGCTTCGGCAAATGTTTTCTGTATGACCTGGTTTTCCACAGTGGTGGAAAATAGGCTTGTTGTGCTTTGTCTTTACATTCCTCCTTTCACCATTCTTAGACAATTCTCCTTTCTCAGCAGATGTCTTTGGTTCAGTGTGACCTAATCCAGAAGAATCCTTTGGCCTTCTTGATGCTTCCATCAGATTCTCAAAGTGAGTCAAAGCTTCATTAGGTCTATTCAACCTTTCATTAAGTTCCTTCTCAAATCTCAAATCATCTTTCAAATGATTGTTTTTAGATCTCAGATTTATCATTTCCATGTCTTTCCTACTAATCTCCTGATTTGCAAGTAGCAGTTGATTTTCCATGTCAACCCGATTGATTGTCATCATCTACACATCATGTGTCCTTTCATTAAGTCTGACAAATATCACTCTTTTGTCTTCTACTGCCATATTTTTGTCATCTTCAACTTTCTTCTTTTGTTCCAATACTTCACATAGCTGATTCAAAGCTTTTGTAGGTGAAATGTGCTATAATACCAATTGTTGGAAGTACAAGAATGGGAAAGCAAGATACTAAGAGGGGGGGGGGGGGGGAATCAGATCTTAAAAATGTAACCACTTAAAANACTAAGAGGGGGGGGGGGGGTGAATCAGATCTTAAAAATGTAACCACTTAAAATAGATTGATCCACATTTGCACATATATGAAATTAACCTAACATCATATAGCATCCATAACATCAAATATGTAACTCATAACACAAAATTTTGGTAACCTAGAAACCCAAATAGGTAAAAATGGGGTGGGGATGAAACCCAAAAGATCTTCACTACTACAGCAATAAAGTGTGCCTATTAGAGCTACAAAATTTTGATTACAATATGCAATCTACCTAGTTAAAGGTATGTTATGTTAAGAACTAAAGATCATTACAATCTACCTTGTTAAAGGATTTCAACTTACAGTAAAGTAAGCACTTAGCTAAGAGATTTGAAACGGTCTGCTAAAACTACTCTGTTAAGAGATTTCACCTAATACACCTGTTAGAATTTTCCAAGTAGTGATCCTTTGTTATGCACTCAGATGCTAATGACGGATCTTATCTTTTCAATAACCTCTGTGATCTCTTAATCTAGTATGTCTTTACTCTACTTTTCACTGCTCTGTCATTTTTCTTGATCTAGGCTTCTTCTCAAAATAACTTGTTGTTCATCTCTCATGAACACACAACCCTTCTTTGTATATCTCTTGCTCTCACACGCTCACTCTATTTTTAGGGTTAGAAGCCATCTTATTATATCTTTTCAGATCTGGCAGCGAGATCTAGATCAATGATCAAGATCTATTGTTTATACCCCCAATGCATTCTTATTTCCTAATTGGCTCCATGCCATGCATAGTGTAAAATAATTAAATGAAAAATTAACTCAGTAGACAAACATTAAATGCATACAAATGTCGGCTCAGATCTCATACAAGTCAACCTAAACTATTTACATCAAAGTTTGAATTAATCCTGACATGTATGCAAAAACTATTATGCTCGGCACAACACATCTCTGACGCTCAACACTTAATATTCTACTCGGCTCGACATGATGTAACTCGGCAACCTAAAACTTGCTCGGCCTTGAATATTTAGCTCAGCCATAGTGATAACCAACTAAAACTCCCTAAGTAAATGACTAAGTATGGGTCACTAATCATCAATAGAACTTAGGGACTAATAGTGATCTCATTTCAAGCATAATTGCATCATTCAAGGTATAAGACATTGTTGTATCTTATTCGAGCCTCTGCTACTAATAACACACTGCTATTTTTTGGAATATATCTTTTGATTTTGAGGATAATTCCTCTATAGGGGTTTTACTAAGGAAAATCTCTTTCTCCAAATACATTCCCTATTTTCTATGTGTAAGGGACATGTGGCGTAGTTGTGAAAAAGGTTAAAGATAAATCTAATAGATTTTTATAGTTGGCAGAAGTTTCATTAGAAGTTTCATTAAAAGTTTCTATTCTTGAATAAAATTTGAGTCATAGGCTTGTCACAATTTCATATTTCCAAATTTGGTATCAGAATGAAGTTTACAATTTGTGATCTATCTACATACACATTATTCCTTCTTTCCTCTCATTTTTTCCCTAAATCTTTCATTCTTCATTCCTATTCATACTTTCCCATTTTCATAGTAAAATCACTTTCGAATCACCTTCAATCAATCAAATCATGTAAAATCCTTATCAACTCATTCAATCATTCTAGGGCATTGTCAAAGTTCATTAATTCCTCATCATTGTCAACCATTTAAAAACATTTCAAACCTTATCATTCTCTTTCAAAATTAATCATCTGGAATTTTTATAATTCATCAATGCCTCATCTCTTTTCATCTTTTCATCATCATTTGACAGTGTTTTGAAATCTCATCGATGCTATCGTTATCAATCTTGTCCAAGGCATTATCATAGTTCATTGATGCCTTATGATTATTGTTTAGGAATATTGTCTAAGTTCATCGATGTCTCCTCATCTTCATCAATCCTTATCATTATCAACCCTCTAGCATTGTCAAATTTCATTGATGCCTCATCATTGTCCATCCAAGGTATTTTCAAATTTCATCGATACCTTCTCCTCATCATCACTCGAGTGCATTGTCAAAGTTCATTGATTCCTCATCATCATCTATCTTAAATAGAATTGTCAAAGTTCATAGATGCTATTTTATCATCAATGATTGTTTCGAGTACATTGTCAAAGTTCATCGATGCCTCATCATTTCCTAAACCATTCTAGAACCATCAAAAACATTCCTAATCCTCGTCAAAATGATCAAAACCAACTCAATCTAGCTTCAATGTTATCAACTCAGGCAATGATCCATTAATTGGTCTTCTTGGGATAGATAATGTTAGAATAACTGAGAGGGGGGTGAATCAGTTAGTTATCAATTATCCTATAGTCCCAAATTATCCCAGATGTATATAATAACAATTTCAAACATATAAATCAACTTGGTGAAATTTATAATGTGATCTCAAACTTTTAGTCCTATACCGAGTAGCAGTAAATCAATACTGTGATTACCGATCAATGCAGATAAAGAAATGTGTAAAGTAAAATAACAAACCACAATAATCATATACATTGACACATATTTTTAACATGGGAACCCTGCTAATGGAAAAAACACCTGGGATCGGTAACCCAAAAGATTTCACTCTTCTAAAGTGGGCTCGGTTAAGAGCCAACCCTGTTAAAGGTTATAATGTGCACTGTTAAATGTGACCTAGTTAAAGGATTTAAAACAAATAGTTATCTCTTGACCAATAATTTACTATGGGCTCATCAAGAAAACACTCAACATTCATTAGAATATCATAATAAATACTTTAGCATCCTACTCGGTTAATAGATTTATCTGTAACAATGGTTAAACTGATACAGTAATGATCCGATTCAAATACAACTATGTTTGCAGATTTTTAGATCTATGCTAAGTACATAATAAGTCTGATCAATTTTTTCACTTTGGTTCATCTGATTCTTCATACTCTGTTCTGCTCACTTAATGCTCTTTTCTCTATCGCTCGGTGTTGTCTGCGAAAATGCTTGGTTTTGTCTATAACTAGTTTGATCAGTCATGCATAAAATTTGCATGTGTGCATCATAGAATAA
Source organism: Thuja plicata (assembly GCA_018584345.1). Lineage (NCBI taxonomy): Eukaryota > Viridiplantae > Streptophyta > Pinopsida > Cupressales > Cupressaceae > Thuja > Thuja plicata. The sequence continues at coordinate 1,087,388 of MU225683.1, read as the reverse complement.
TGTGATTCATAATGAATCTCTTGTCTCTTACATAGACATCATAACTCATTTAATTTACATCCTTTAGATTTTTCCGCTTAATCTCCACTGTTGTTTTTGCCACTTAAACCTTCCTCGACAGTTGTGTTAAAAACACATTTCAATCTTCATCGTCGGATCTTCCTTGAATTTTCATAGCCATTTGATATTCATAAAAAACCTTATCATTTACCTTGGAATCATCAAATTTTTAGCTCATCATTTTTGTCGGCCTCCTTTTTATTTAATTGCTCAGTTAATACCATGATGTGTAGGCGATCCCTAGCTCGGTTAACATTATGATCGGTATACACTATATTTACTCAGTGTATACAAAACTCTTCAATTACCAAGAACATAAAATTTGTTTGTTCCAGATCTTTAACTCATAAAATATGTTTGTTACCATTATGATACTCAAATAGGTTGACATCAATGACAATACATTAACTGATTAATGTCTATCATCACATCTATAACTCGGTTGACTATTGACAAAATGACTTCAAACATACAATCAATTGTAGTTCATCAATATCTCCCTTTGACATTGATGACAACACAATATGAAATATTCAATATGAAAATGCCATAAAATTCCAAACTTTAGTTCTACAACTGTAAAAACTCACTATGCAGACTCTCCTTGTAGTTTTGACTTTTCTGTTCTTGACTCTCCCTTTAATGGATAGATATGTCGTTTCTCTCCCTTTTTATTTTATCATTTTCTCCTTTGAAGTGGATAGATGTTTCATTGATTATTCTCTCCCTTTGACAACAATCCAAAAAAGAAAATATGAAGCTCTTCAGTAGCCATAAAATCTCTAGTTTTCGGTGCAATAGAATAAGTACCTTGTAGTGTACTGATATGTCTTTGTCAATCCAGTTCAAATTTGCATCAACATGATTGATATTTTGATTACATGTAGGTTCATGCAACCTCCTATTCATCTTAGTGATGGATAGACAAAGGATGAACCCCTATCATACCCCTCAAATACTCAAATGTATCCTTTGGTAAGGTTTTAGTGAATATGTCTGCAAGTTTTTCTTTTGATTGTACATATTCCAGTATAACTTATTTTTCTTGTACTTGTTCCCTCAAGTAGGGATATTTGATAGATATGTGCTTGGTTTTTGCATACATCACCAGATTATTTGAAATATTTATTGCACTAGTATTATCACAATAAATTATCACTAGGTCAGTGATCTCTTCATTCATGCCTTTCAAAAGTTGTTTTATTCATAAAATGTTTGAACAATTTACAGTAGCAGCAACACATTCTGCTTCTACAGTTGACTAAGATATACATCCTTTCTTTTTTCTTATCCAAGTAACTAATCTTTCTCCTATAAAGAATGCTTCACCAGTAGTGCTCTTTCTTGATGACATTATTTTTCCATTAATATACAAAAGGAATACAAGTTTTTGAACCTTGGGTAAACCTACACTGAAAGACAAACTTTCAGAGATTGCTGAAAGCACAGATATTAGAGATCACCGAAAGTGTTAAGTACAAGAGGAACCCGACAGATAAAGTGGAACCAGACAGGAGGAAACTGATAGAGGAACCCAATGAGCGTATATAGTGCAAACCGAGAGGACAAGCACAATGCAAACTGAAAGAATAAAATAGTGCAACCCGAAAGACAGTAAAACTGATTTCAGAACAAACCGAGCATCAAACACTGAAAGTTAGTTACAACCCACAAAAAGTGGATCTAACTTCCATGTCAGATAAAACATTAATATTCTATTTATAGAGTTTTGTTTTGTTTTAAAACCATTACTTAAGGGACAAGAAACATTATTGTAAGTGTTTTTATTAGTCTAACTAATTTAAAACATGCAGACTAGGAGATCAAGGTAAAGTTGTAAACCTGTGATCATAGAGTTAAGTTTATTTTACATGAAACTTAATTTGGTCAAATCTATCTTATACATAGATGTTGTAATAATTCTAAATGTATGAGAGGAGGATGAAAGAATCCAACAAGCGCATCTATGGATCAGACTAAGATTGTCAAGAAGCAGAACAACAAAAGATGAAATTGGTTATCAAGAACCAAGAATAGAGGCTACCGAGAAGTAGAGGTATTATTCAATCATAATATGTGATACAAATATACATGTAATCTGGAATGGATCTGTAATAAACAATATTAGATTGCATAAAATCAGGTCAAAGAGTAATTTTCTTACATTCTAACAAGTGAAACAAAAGTAAAAATCATTTCAAGGAAGGTGGATTTAACAGTCCTTTGTAAATCTCTTAACTAAGTGTGCACTAAACAGTGTTGCTAAAGCTCTTAACAGAGTAGACTTTAACAGGTCTCCACAGATACTCCTAATAGGGTAGATCATCAGAAGTGATCAAATTGTAAGCCTTAACCAGCCCCTTTCAATCTGCAGATAGTGAAGAATTTCTGGGTGCCATCCCCACCGTAGTTTTTACCTTCTTACAGAGGTTTTCTGTGATATCATATCTTGTGTTATGAGTCAATTAATTTCATGAATGTTTCTATGAATGTTCACATGTTTGATTAAGTTAAAGAATTGATATGTCTTACACAAAGAAAGTATAGAACAAATGATTGGATGAACAATTGATTACATAAAGGTTAAAGGATAAAAGAGCTAAAAGTTATAGAGGTACTGATTTACCCCTCCCCTCTCAGTACACACTTCCCGTTATTTCCAAAAATTGGTATCAGAGCTAGATCTCTTATTGGGAAAGCTTAAAGGATTAAGAGAAAAGATCATACAATGGAGAAGTACAGACTTGAAAAAAGTATTGAGAATCGGAAGCTAGAAATTTAGATCTTCTATGAGCAGTATAAAGAAGCTAGAATCAAGATGAGACAACTGTTAGATGAAAGAAATATTATGGCATCTTTCTATAATGAGACATATTACCAAGAGAAAGAGATACCAGATCTATTTGAGTCTTCAAGATCTACTACAAGCAAAGCATCAGATACATCAGAAGAAAGAATCACAAGCTTAAATGAAATCAATCAACATCTGGTTGGACAAGTAAAATCTCTACAAATCAGTCAAGAGACACATATGGTAAGAATGATTGATGTCATGAACAATGCTAGACAAGCTGAGCAAGAAAGAACACTAGCTATTGATGATAGAAGAAAGATTATAGAAAAGATACAAGAAAAAGAGTCTAAAATACAGAGACTTACAGAACATCATCATGAGATTACTAATCAAATTATTCTTATGAGTCAAGAGGAAAACATAATGAATGTTGAACTCATTGAAAGAATAGAAGCTATCGGTGAACTAAGGGAAGAAAATGAAAAGCTGAAACAAGAACTCAGAATTCAGTAACAACATAATGAGATAATCAAAAGAGCTGAAGAAAGCAATAAAATAATGGATGATTTTCTTGATGGACAAAGGAGAGCCAACAATGGAACTGGACTAGGCTATACCGAGAATGAAGAATCACCCAAACAAGCTGATCTAAAGAATGTATATGCAAATCCGAGACCGAGAAAGCTGACATGCAATCACTATGAAAAGCAAGACCACACATCAAATATATAAAGGAGCAAAATGAAAGGTATTCCTAAACATATATCTTCATTCATTGTATTTTTTTATAAATATAACAAGAAAGGACATAAGGCATATGAATGTAAGTCTAAGATGAAACAACCAGAGAAGAAAACCTACATGGACAAATACTATCCTACTTGCAAAATACATGGGCACACTATTCTTGAATGCTGGAAAAAGAAAAAGCAAGCATGGAAGCCTAAAGGTTAAGAATCTGCCCATCAATTGAAAAGAGTCAGTAACCAGTATGTATGAGATTAAAACACTTGGGAAAATTGTACAACATGTGGAAGATTTGGTCACATTGCTGCAAATTGTATGAGACAATGGTCAAGAAAACCTAGAGGATGGAATAACCCCAGAATGACATGTTTACACTATCATAAACTCAGTTATCTCAAGAAAGACTGCAGAGACCAAATGACAGAGACCGACACTTTTTCCAATGGGAACACCATTGAAGACATCAGGAAGATGAGAAACACAATGTGGAGGAAAGCTACAAATAATCATGAAGCTAGACCGAGCAATGCAATTAGTGACACCCTATCTAATGGATCTAGTGACATCACCACCCCCACCTAAGAAGAAGTAAGTATGGAACTGCATTACACCAAATTGTATTTTACATCAGTTCCAATCATACATAGTTTTAAAAAATACCAAATTAGCATGATTGTAGATGCATTATGGTATTACTTGTTAAATTATGTGAAAACTATTTCTTTGGTTACAAAATACCAAAATGCATCGGTATACATTCAAAATTGAATTGTCTACATTTACCGAGAATCATCGGTTAACATGTAAAAGCTAAATTTTCTTGTGTAAACCAAAATCCATCGGTAATCAAGTGATTGTTAAGTTGTCTTTGCAATACACTGAAACCCATTGCTAAAAGTGACAAGTTAGAAAACTACCCTGAAACATCGTGTGGTCACCGAAAGGGAAGTTAGTGTATCAACCAACAACTTTGTCTTCACACACCGATGAGTGGTTGAGCATTAATGAATCGACCTAGGGAAAATTCTATAAATAGACAACAAAGGAGTTTCATTTCTCACCTGTGATTTTTGAGCGAAGTGACTAGAGAAAAAATAGAGCCAGAAGTGACAGAATCGAATAGAGACTCCAACCCATTACAAAGCATTCCAAGAAGATCAGTTGCAACAATAGAGGTTGAATTAAGTACAAAGCATAATCGAGAACTCTTCTTATCTTTTACAGAAAGCCCTAAATATCTGAAACAATGGCCATGACTTCAAGAAATGCTAAGTTAAAGAGCATCAAGAAGGAAAAGGTCAATCTTTTCAATAATTCTACCTGTGTGGAACCCCATTACAAGACATACCTAGAGGTTGAATCACAACCCGAAAATATTGGAGCATTCTCGTGAATACCATCTAGGGTTTTGCTCGTCAAAGATGTGTGAGCATACATTCACTACAATATTGCAAAAATTGGTGACCTGGAGGTTAAAAAAGCTTTCAAGAAGCTATGTAATGATGATGGAACTATTAAGGGTGAGCACAAGCACATCAAAGTGAAAGGGATCACAAATGCCCTATTGTTCCCAAAAGTGTTCAAAACTGAGTGGATTTGGTTAGTATTGAGTAGAATTCACAATCATAAGCTATTGTTGGATGAGCCTTAAATGATAACCTGAGATGTTATTCATGCAGACACTAGTTACCCAATAACCGAAAAGGTAAAGGAATTGAAGCACCCACCCAAGGCTGAAATTGAAAATAATATATGAGCTAAGTGTGATGGAAGAGGACTTAAGGTATCCACTATCACATATGATGAGCTGAAATTTGGAGCATGTCTCCTAGGATACAAGTTCTTTCAAGCTAGAAGGATGAAAAACATAGCATCTAGTGTAGTAGATAACATATAAGATTGTGAAGAAAGGAACTCAACTAGATCTATCAAAACTTCTGCTCAAGCAGCTATAAGAGAACCTAAATAAAATCATGAATGCAAAATCAAACTCATGTAAGTTTGGTTCACTTATCATGTGAATTTTATTTTACTTCCAAGAATCCTTCCCATCAGTAGGAGATGTAAAATGGGACACAAATAGACTAGTCACCATATAGATCAGTGAGTTTATAACATCACTGGGAGACAATTTTGAGACAGTTATGGATGAGTATTTTGCTGAATTCAAGGAGAGAATGTAGAAAAAAGTGAGGATCCCCGAGAAAATAATTGAGAAATTCAAGAATGATATATGCTTCACGCTAGACATAGATTACACATATATCAAACCTGATGTACCAAGGAAAGCATGACTACAACCACTTGACTATGAAGTGAACATAGATCAAGCATCCAATGCAATTGATGCATTGATAAATGAGACCCTAGACAAAACACAACCCAAGTTTGGCACCTCTAAAGAAGCCAAAGGAAGAATAAAAACTGGATTGGTTGTGAAACAGATAGACAGGAAAAAGGACAAAATGATAAATAACTTGAAGAAAAGGTTGTCGGTTACAGAGGAATAAATAGAGCAGATAGAAGAAACTAATGGATAGACACCCATTGGTGAGGCTAAGCAGGAAAGTGACTCTAATTCTATAGAGTCAGACACTCCATTGCCTACACCAGCCAAGAAGCCTAGAACCACAGCTGCTTCAAGGACAAGAAGTCAAACAGCTAAGGACACAAGTCCTTCACCATTGAAGAAAGGTCAAGTAAGGACCTATAAGAGGAAACCAACAATATAGAAAACAAGGCCAACAAAAAGAAGAAGGTTCATAAGAACCAAGGAGGAAATTGAGGACACAGAATAGGATGAAGGTGTTCAAGAAGAAAAGAACAAGATACTTGAAATAGTTGATGAGGTATGTGACTCAATTATAAATATAGGTTCAGTAAATACTAGGAAGGTAAAGCAATGGTTAAAATTGGATCCCTTGGATCAAAATAAGATTGAGGAGGCAATCATCAAGATGATGTGCATATACAAATACATCCCAATCCAACTGGTAGACAGTATGCCCAAAGAACTTCAAGATAGGCTATTGGAAAGATGGACATTTGCCTTGCACTTAGAGAAAGAAATCAGGGAAAGAGCCCTAGTATCAGTCATGCCTCCCAAGTCAAAAATGGAGGAGATCAAATAAATGATGAAGGCTCATTCCAAAATGTTCTCACCAACGATGAGATCCTACCATGTGATTAAAGGAAATCTATTGGATCTAGACCGAAAGAGTGAAGCTGAATGGAGGAAAATACTTAATATTCCTGAAAAGGATACAAACCCTGAGCCATAGAGAGCTCTAACCAAAAATCAATAGACCAAGGATGATCAAGCTACTGAGAGCACCAAACCAATCATCATCATAGATGTAGAGTTGGACAAAGAGGAAATGGACACAACAGGAAACAAGAACATGGATGTTGCGGATGAGACATGGTCAGACACCACTATGGACAACATTGTGGACAACACAATCATTAACATCACCGATGACCTTGCAGAAGAAATTTAGAAAGATGAATATGTCACTGTCACCAAGGACCAGACCTAGGAACAGGAAAATATAATTGATGCTGCATAGGTGAACATACCAGGCAATATGCCAATATTGATGGAAGCCATTAGTATACTCTAGGAAAAGGAGAAAACACCAACCAAAGGTGATAGCATACCCAAAGACAAGGGTGATGCAGAACAAAAGGATGCATCTGAAGAAAAAAAAGATACATCTGAAAAATTGAAAGATGCTACCGATACACAGCAAGACAAATCTACTGAAGTAGAGTAGCAAGAAAAAGATGTAGAGTAGCAAGAAATAGATGGAGAGCGAAAAGAGAAAATTGAAGAAGAAAAGAAAGATGATACACCAAAAAATATAGAAGAAAAATCTGTTAGGAATAAGGTGTCTCAACCTTGGATAATTCCTATTCTTATTATTTGTTTTGTAAAATGTATTTCTTGCAAATAATGTTGATGTGTCGGCATCTTGAATTGTGTATAAGGAGATCATGGCTAAAACGGTTATGAAGAATTCCTATGACACGTAAGAGCTATGTTAGGAAGATTCAATGACAGGTGAAGACATGTGGCAACTGATAAATGTGAGTACTGTACACTCTTTCCCAATCGATAAATGTGAGTACTGTATTCTCGGAGAATGGTAAAAACCCTAATACGGTTATCGTTAAGAGTAGCCCTAAAAAGTGAAGCGCATGATATAAGCATTTTTTAGGGTTGCGAAGATTAGTGATGCGAGTGTATTGTTGGAATGGTTTATGCTGCCGTGATTTGTCTTCAAGGGTTTTGAAATCTTCTGAAAGAACTTGCATTGCAAGTGTATTGTAACTGTAATAGTTTTTGATCAATACATTG
>MU225683.1:1052034-1079325 GCA_018584345.1 Thuja plicata | reverse complement strand
TGGTTGCAATATCTTTGTTAAAGTAGTTAACGAATCTGTAATTGCAAAGGATTTAAAAGAATTTGCACAATACTTTCCTATAGAGATTAGCGTAGGAAGCTGTTTCCGCACCTGAGTTTCCTTACAAAATCTGCAAATGAACCCAAGTTTAATGAGGAGACATCTTCACCTAACCAACAGGTTGACACTGAGTAGAAGGTAAAAGAAAGTTCATCTACCAAGCCTTTGCCGAGCACTTCAGAGAAGACAAGACAACTAGCACTAGTAGTTCATAAATCTACATGAACACAAATCTCAAAGAAGAAGAAGAAAAATAATATGAATCCAGTTACTTTGGATGAAAATATTGAGATTCTAGTATGTGATCCTAGAACACTAGATCCAATTGAGCTAACAAAGTATGCAAGACTTTGTGAGAGAAAATCTATCCAGGATAAGCTTAGAAAGGCTACAAAAGAAACAAAGGTACTAGAAACTACAAAAGATATACTACAACAGATAGTTCTTGACACTAAAACTGATCAAGATACTCCTATACTTGATCAATTGTCCGTTCTCATAGAAGCTATCACATCTTAGAATGTCGATGCTGAAAAGACAATTGAAGAGCACACAGAACATAAATTCCAATTAAAGATAACAGAGAAAATCAGCCAAGAAGTGGTAGAGAACAAGATGAAGATTTTTGAACTTGTAAGTACATTGGACCCCATCATTTCAGAAGCTATAACCTTAATCCAAAAGTTATGCACTTTAGATCAACTCACTAAGGAGTATAGTGAGAAGATAGCACAAATTGATGTTGATCTACAAGCAAGTGCACAAGGTCTCACAAACAATGAAGATGCAATCAAATTGAACCATGAATAGCTAAAGCAAGCAAGAAAGATGAGACAAGATATTCAAAATTCAGAATCAAAGTTCAGAGATGAGGTAACTGAGCTCCAAGCTCTAATCTTACCAAATCTCACATTACTGCAGCAACACATGACACTGGCAAGAAAACTGATTGTCACCCCAGAAATGCCTGTCCTAGACAACATTTATGATATGCATTCCAAAATTGCATTAGATCACATGGCTCTAGAACACCTTAAGGAGAAATGGGAACAAATGATGGAAGAAATGTCAACCTCTCATTCCCATATTCTGGACAATCTATAAGTTACACATTTTCGCAAAAAACAAATTTGACAACTTGTAAGTTGTACACCTTTGTCCTTAATATCAAAAAAGGGGGAAATGATATGTATATATATCATAAGGTGAAAAGGAGAAAAGGAGAAAAGGAAAGTATAAGTATACATGTACATATATACTATAATACATACAGTTAGGTGGAGTCATTTAATGACAGGATATATACATGGTGTACATACTCAACATGTTAGTATTCATACACATATCAATTTTTGATACTAATGTCAAAGGGGGAGATTGATGACATTATTTTTCCATTAGTATACAAAAGGAAAACAATTTTTTTAACCTTCGGTAAACCTACACCAAAAGCCAAACTTTCAGAGATCACCGAAAGCACAAATATTAGAGATCACTAAAAGTGTTAAGTACAAGAGGAACCTGACAAGAGGAAACCGACAGAGGAACCCGACGAGTAGATACAATGACAACTGAGAGGATAGGAACAGTGCAAACCAAAATAAGAAAATAGTGCAACCTGAAAGACAGTAAAACTAATTTTAGAACAAACCGAGCATCAGACACTGAAAGTCAGTTATAGCCCGCAAAAAGTGGATCTGACTTCCACGCGGTCAAATAAAACATTCATATTCTATTTATAGAGTTTTGTTTTGTTTTAAAACCAGTACTTAAGGGACAAGAAACATTATTGTAAGTGTTTTTATCAGTCTAACTGATTTAAAACATGCAGACTAGGAGATCAAGGTAAAGTTGTAAACCTGTGATCATAGAGTTAAGTTTATTTTATGTGAAACTTAATTAGGTCAAATCTATCTTATAAATGGATGTTGTAATCATTGTAAATGTTTGAGAGGAGGATGAAATTATCCAATGAGCACATCTATGGATCAGACTAAGATTTTCAAGAAGCAAAACAACAAAAGGTGAAATTGGTTATCAAGAACCAAGAACAGAGGCTACTAAGAAGCAGAGGTATTATTCAATCACCATAGGTGATACACATATACATGTATTGAATGGATCTGTAATCAGGAATAGTAGATTTCATACAATCAGGTCAAAGAGTAATTTTCTTACATTATAACAAGTGAAGCAAAAGTAAAAATCCTTTCAAGGAAGGTGGATTTAATAGTCCTTTGTAAATCTCTTAACCAAGTGCACACTAAACAGTGTTGCTAAATCTCTTAACAAAGTAGACTTTAATAGGTCTCCATAGATACTCCTGACAGGGTAGATCATCAGAAGTGATCAAATTGTAAGCCTTAACCAGCCCCTTCCAATCAGCAGATAGTGAAGAATTTGTGGGTGTCATCCCCACCGCAGTTTTTACCTTCTTACAGAGGTTTTCTACGATATCATATCTTGTGTTATGAGTCAATTACTTTCATGAATATTTCTATGAATGTTCACATGTTTGATTAAGTTAAAGAATTGATATGTCTTACACAAAGAAAGTATAGAAAAAATGATTGTATGAACAATTGAGTACATAAAGGTTAAAGGATAAAGAAGATAAAAGTTTTAGAGGTATTGATTTACCCCTCCCCTCTCAGTACACACTTCCCATTATTTCCAACATTTATATAATCAATGTTCCCAGCCCAATCAACATCTGTGTAAGCTCTCAGTTTTAATTTGCCTTCTCTTTTGTACCATAAACCATAATCTTCTATGTTCTTCAAGTATCTAAAATATCTCTTTACAATAGTCATATGTGATTCTCTAGGATTAGCAGAAAATCTTGCTACAATTCCAACTGAATGTGCAATGTCTGGTCTGGTGTGTACAACATACATCAACTTACCAATCATAGATCTATACAAGGTCTGATTTACCTCAGGTTTCTTATCTTATTTTTTCAATTTGCATCTTGTCAACATAGGTGTTCCAACTAGTTTTGATTCTTCCATTCTGAATGTCTTCAGTACTTCCTTGAAGTATTTAGATTGAGTAATAAAGATGCCTTCACCCTGTTGTAAAACTTGCAAGCCAAGAAAAAAATTGATCTCTCCAAACATTGACATTTCAAATTCTTGCCTCATTTCATCAGCAAATGATTTGCATAGGTTATCATTTCCTCCAAATATAATATCATCAACACAAATTTTGGCAATAAGAGTCTTAGCATCATTTCATCCTTGCAAATACAAATTGTTGTTTTCACTGGTTCTAATAAAGCCAATACTGATAAGATAGGAGTGTAGTCTTTCATACCATGCTCTCGGTGCTTGTTTCAATCCATATAAATTTTTTTTTAACTTACATACCATGTTTGTCTTATTAGGGTCAACAAATCCTTTAGGTTGTTCAATGTATACCTCTTCTTCTAGTATTCCATTTAGAAATGTAGATTTAACATCCATCTAATATACTTTAAATACTTTGTATGCAACATATGTAAGTAATATTATAACTCCTTCAAGTCTAGAAATGGGTGCAAAATTTTCTCCATAGTCAATACCTTCTTCTTGTGCATACCCTTTGCATACTAATCTTGCTTTATTTCTGGTTACATCTCCATTCTTATGCAATTTGTTTCTGAATATCCATTGGGTGCTAATGACATTCTTATCACTCAGTCTCGGTACTAATGTCCATGTTTTTTTTCTATATCTTCTCAATTTCTTCAGTCATTGCAATAATTTATTCTTTATTCTCAAGTGCATCTCTAACATTCTTAGGCTAAAATTCACAAATCAAGCATGTGTTGTTTCTCAAGTTACTTCGTGTCATCATGCCAACTCTATTATCTCCAATAATCTAATTATGTGGATGATGTCTTCTTACATATTTTTCAAGTATAGGTTCAATTCTTTGTTCTTCATTGTGTTCTCTAGTAGGTTCATTGTGTTCTCGATCATGATCTTTAGTTGCAACATTTTCTTGTTCTTGGTTGGTGCATCCTGTTGCTCGGTAACATTACCTTATTGCATGGTAACGTTAGGTACCTACTCGAGAAAAGTATTAGGTTCTTCAATGTAGACAAATCTATTGTAATCTTCTAGTTCTTTTGTTCTTTCCTCATCATTCTTCTCAGAAAATTTATCAACTCTTACATTTGCACTTTCAATGATCTTGTTAGAAGTCTTGTTCAAACATTTATAAGCTTTTCTTTTAGTAGAATATCCAAGAAATATTCCTTCATCACTTTTTGAATCAAATTTTCCATTTCTATCATCTTTTAGAATATAACATCGACTTATAAATATTCTAACATAACTCACATTAGGTGTATAGCCATACCATAATTCATAATATGTCTTGTTTGTATCTTTCTTCAGTTGTACTCGGTTCAGTGTGTATACAACGGTACTTACAGCTTCTCTCTAGTATGTTTGTGCAACATTATTTTCAATCATTAGTGTTCAAGCACAATACACAATTGATCTATTTCTTCTTTTGGCAATTCCATTATGTTGTGGTGTCCTCAGTGCAGAAACTTGTCTATTAATTCCATACTCATTACAAAATTTAGTGAACTCGTTAGAAATAAATTCACCTCCTCTATCAGATCTCAGACATTTCAGTTCTCTACCACTTTCTTTTTCCACTTTAGCTTTGTACCATTTGAAAATCTTAAATGCTTCAGATTTTTCTTTTAGAAACATAACTGTCATCATTCTAGAGTAGTCATCAACAAATAAAATGAAGTATTTGTCACCATAATAACTCTATGTTCTCATTAGTCCACATAGGTCTGTATGAACTAAATCAAAAATATCATTAGATGAAAAATATTTTCTCTTAAAACTAGATTTTGACATCTTTCCCATTTGACAATTCTTGCATATTACATGGTCAGGTTTAGATAAGCTCGGTAAACCTCTTAATTTTCTTTTCTTACTAATCTTAACCATGTTGTCAAAAATTACATGATAAATTCTCTTATGCCACAACCGTACATATTCATTCTTAGCCATCAATAAAGTAGTTTCAGTAGTGTCAAGATAGAATAGGTTACCTTTTGACTGTTCACCAATGCCGATTAACTTTCCTGTTCCATAATAGATTATAGCTTTTCTATTTTCAAATGTAACTTGGTGACCTATGTTATTCAACTGTGAAACACTCAATAGATTATAATTAAGTCCTTTCACCCAATATGCATTCTCACATTTGATCTAATTGTTCAGTAGTATAGTACATTTTCCTTTCACTTGACAAGGTGTATCATTTTCCATTCTAACAGATCCACCATTATAATGTTAGGAATAACAGTCCACAAGATTACTGAGGGGGGGATGAATCAGTTATGATATAGATTATTAAACTTTAAACTTTATAAACCAAATCTGCAAAAATGTAAATGATAACACAATAAATGTCAAAACCATAACACAATACTTGTCGAGGAAACCCTATTAAATGTAAAGCTCCGGTAGGAATTAACACCCACAAATAATGTAATGAGAGTATATTATCCATGTTAAAAGATTTAGCCCTGTTAGGAGAAACATTACAACACATAGTCCCTATTAGGAGACAGACCCTATTAGGATTCAAGATAAATAGTAGGATCACTGCCCAGGCACACTACTCAAAGAAGGTTAAAGCCACCCTCAAGGATTCACAATCCAAATGTGTATGGAAAATATACAATCCAGTGAACTATTTGATAGAAATTGTCTTTGCTTGGTTAGTTCCAATGAAGTACTCTTCTCATAAACTCTGCTCTACATCCAGCAGTCAAACAAGCTTTACAACTTTCACTTCTCTAATTTTTCAACCTCTGTCACATCTTTCAAAAGAAAATATCACTCATATATACCCTCTTAAAATAATTCATTAGGTCATCGAGTTAAGCTTTCTGAATATACAAATAATTAATCAGGTCGGCCAATTAAGGCTTTCCTATGTACAAATAATTATATAACCTATTGCTAAGATACACAAGGTAACTACAAAAAGTAAACATCAAATATAATCCATCACTTATACTTCCAAACCCTCAATCCATGCTCACAATTCATTTTACATGCTACATGTCTGAAGTCGGCCAACAATTAGATCTTCTCCATAATACACACCACAACTGATGTCACCAGTCATCAAACAATAATCAAAATCAACCCATTATTCCAACATATGTCAATTGTCCACCAGTAAGCTCACTTCATCTGAAATATCTTCGCTAGAAAGATATGCCCGAAACATAAAGACCTGCTCTGTTCAGAATCACAGTTACAGTCCAGAAACTAGTTTTCACCAAATCAACTGTAACATCCACAATATGCAACATAAAGCCAAGCGAACTTAGGAATAAGTTCAAAACACATTCTTCTGGATAAATCCAACTTTGATCATTCTGAAACATCCGTACAATATCCGTACACTTCTTCTATTCAAGTAACCAATCTGTCCTCTCCATAGAAATATATGTTGACATTAGAGACAAAACATGAATATCAATAGCATGATCAGTACCCAAAACTGATATCATACAACAATCTCCCCCTTTGGCATTGATGGAAACATATGAGAAATTCCATATGCATCAACCCAAAAGTACTCTCTCTCAATACAACCTTCTCAATATCCTCAACACAAATCTCTCAAAACAGTAGGGATTTTCGCATAGATTCCTTCCCCCTTTAGCAACAATGGAAAAGGGTGCCATAAATCATCTATAGTCTTCTATAAGGTGTATCTTTTTAAAATATTCATGTCCATCAACCAGGTGCAAGATCACCCAAATGTATTTTCCTATGATCTCTCCCCCCGAGGAGTAGATTCATACATCAAGTCCAGAGAATGATATATCTCTGAGATCCACTAGACTGATGCATATCTGCATCATTTAATTACCACTGGGAGGGGCCATCACCCCAAGAATGCCTCTAAGATATTCAAAAGAATCTTTTGGCAAAGTTATAGTAAATATATTTGTTATCTTTTCCTTTATGCTAATATACTCCAGTTTAATCTCTTTATCTGCTACCTTCTCCCTCAAGAAATGATACTTAATAGAAATATGTTTATTCATTGAATTCATTACAAGATTCTTTGACATATTCAATGTTCTAGTGTTCTCACAATGGATAACCACCAGTTCTTCAAAAATTATTCCACTGTCCTTCATCATTTGTTTCATCCAAACAACTTGTGTACAATTTATTGCAGCAACAACATACTCTGACTCAGTAGTAGATTGAGCAATATAGTTTTGCTTCTTGCTCAACCAAGAAACCAGTCTTTTCCCAAGGCAAAATGCATGACCTCTTGTACTTTTTTTTTCATCCACATTACCTGCCCAATCAACATCAGTATAAGCTTGCAAAGTAAAATATTTTGTTTTTTCATACCACAATCCATATTCTATTGTCCCTTTCAAATATCTGAAAATTATTTTTACAGTAGCAAAATGTGTCTCTTTATGATCTGCTTGATATCTAGTCACAATTCCAACTGCATTGGTAATATCTAGTCTAGTGTGAGTTAGATATTATATACCTCCAATCATCGATTTGTACTTAGTCTGTACAACACTTTGAGTCTCATCACTATTATTCAATTTGCAGTCACCATAGGTGTCCCAACAGGTTTATAATCTTTCATTCCAAACTTTTTCAACATTTCCTTAAGATACTCGGTCTGAGATATAAAAATGCCATTCTTACTCTGATTAATTTTCAAACCAAGAAAAAATTTCATCTCACCAATCATTGACATCTCAAATTCATTTTCCATTTCTTTAGCAATCTTCTTACTCATCTTATCATTGCCTCCAAAAATGATATCATCAACAAACACTTCTACAATTAAGCTTCCATCTTCATCAGTTCTCAAATATAAATTACTGTCTGCATTACCTTTTCTGAAACCAAGATGAAGTAGATATTTGTGCAATCTTGCATACCATGCTCTTGGTGTATGTTTCAGTCCATACAGTGCCTTCTTCAGTCTACAAACCATGTTTTCATCATCTGTCAAAGCAAAACCATCAGGTTGCTCAATGTAAACTTCTTCTTATAGATCTCCATTCAAGAATGTTGACTTCACATCCATCTAATAGACCTTAAAGTATTTATGTGCAACATAAGAAATAAATAATCTCATAGCTTCCAATCTAGCAACAAGAGAAACTATTTCTAATTCATAGTCTATGCCTTCTTGTTGTGAATAGCTTTTGCATACCAGTCTTGCCGTGTTTCTTACCAATGTTCCTTCCTCATCTATCTGATTCCTGAAAACCCATTTAGTACCAATCACATTTTTTTTCTTAGGTCTTGGAACCAATTCCCAAGTATTGTTTTTCTTTATCTATTCAAGTTCTTCTTCCATAGCTTTAGTCCAAGATTCATCTCTGCATGCTTCATCAGTAGTCTTTGGTTCAACTTGATAAATCAAATAGATCTCATCTCTAGCTCTAGATCTAGTCATCATACCTTTACTTGCACCCTCAATAATTTGATCTTCAGGATGGTTATTCTTAACATACCTTGGTGTCTTCAGTGTCTCGGTAGCTTTAGTCTGTTCATCTTCAATCTCATTGTCAATCATCAAAAATTCTTCAGGTTCAGCAGTAATCTCTTTCATTTCTATAATTTGACCACAATCATACATCCTTTCCTAAATCTGAAACTTTTCATCTATCCTTAGATTGGTGCTTTCAATTAGCTTTCTCAATCTTAGGTTGAAACATTTATATGCTTTACTCTTAATGGAATAACCAAGAAAAATTCCTTCATCACTTCTAGCATCAAACTTTGCTATCTCATCATCTCTCTTGATATAACATTTACTACCAAATATTCTCAAATATTTTATAGTAGGTGTATGATCAGACCATAATTCATAAGGAGTCTTACTTGTACCTTCTTTGATCTGAATTTTGTTTACTGTATACACAATAATGCCAACTACTTCTCTCTAGTGAACATGTGACACATTTCCTTCCAGAAACATAGTTCTTGCAACATCTAATATAGTTATGTTTCTTCACTCTGCTATCCCATTCTGTTGTGGAGTTCTAGTAGCTATTGTCTGTCTATATATTCCATGCTCTTCATAGTATGTATTAAATAGCTCTGATGTAAACTCTCCTCCTCTGTCTAATCTCAAACACTTTATCTTCAAACCAGATTCATTCTCAACTTTTTCTTTAAATAACTTGAATTAGTATAAAGTACCTTTTACCATAGTATGATCTTGTTCTTGTAGGACCACATAGATATGTATGTACCAAATCCAACTTCCCTTTTGCTGAATAAGCTTTGATTTTGAAAGTGCTTCTAGTTTGCTTCCCCATAACACACTCTCTACACATAGTGTTAGATGGATTTACAATTTTAGGTAGATCTCTTACTTCTTTATTCGTACTTTCCTTCACAATGTTATCAAAGTTAATATGACAAAATCTTCTGTGCCATAACCAACTGTCGTCAACCTTAGCAATAAAATAAGAAGCTTCAGATGTGTTCAATTCAAATACATTACCTCTAGATTTAGTACCAGATGCAATCAAGTCCCCTTCTTTACTTCTGATAGAGCATTTAGCATCAATGAATTTAAATTGATAACCATTTTCTTCTAACTGTCCAACCCATCGACAAGTAATACATTGTCAGTGTTAGTCTTTCCATCCAATGAAATAGGTCCAACTCCAATAATAAGCTTAGGAGTATTGTCACAAAATTTGACAGCACCACCATCATGTCTTTTCAAACTCACAAATATTTTTTTATCTCCAGTCATATAATGTGAACAACCATTTTCTATAACCCATTCAGATTTATTTTCAACTCGGGATACTAAGGCTTTTTCTTCATGCATAGGTTCATCATCCTTAATAGCAATAAATCTGATTTCATCATAGTCACCATCATCATCATCAGATATACCCTCACTATCATAATAACATTCATTGTCTTTTGAATACTTAGACTTGAAAAACTTAAGTTTGTGTTTTGGAACTCTTGTAGGACATCTAGATGCAAAATGACCAATCTTGTTACATGAAAAACATTTCAAAGGTAGTTTGCCTTCAAATTTTCCCTTACCTCTCTTTTCTCTTGTAGAAATTAGTGTCACAACTTCATCTAGCTCTCTTTCTTCTTCATGTATATGTTCCCATTCATCAGCATAGGCTCCAAGTTCTTCCCTTAGGTCATTACTACTGGTACTTGCATTTCCAGATAAGGTCTTTTTGTTCTTATGCATGGTTGCCTTGAATGCTGACTCAACTTTAGGTAAAGTGTCTCCCAATTATGTGGCCTCAAATGTAGTTAGCTTTCCAAGCAACATCTCTCTCGTGAATTTTGGTGTCAAAGGTATAATCTCCTCTATATCTTTTACTTTGGTTCTATATGCAGATGTCAAAGATCTGAGTATCTTTTCAATCACTTCTTCCTCACTGTAAGTACCTCTAGAGTTTCTAATGAAAGTAACCACTTCAATAATTCTCTATCCATATGTGCTAATGTTCTCATCTTCAGTAATTCCATATTTTTCTTCTATTTTTGTAGCTTTTCTTACTTTGTAAACTTATCTCCAATATATAATGCTTCCAATCTTGTCCATATCTCATGTGCAAAATCCAAGTCTTTTACTTCAGTGAATTCTCCTTCTAAAAGTATGTTGATCAAAGATTCCCTTACAACCATATTACATGAAAATAACTTCTTCTGATCTTCAGTAGCCTTCTCTAATTCATCCTTAGTCATTATATTTTCATTCTTCTTTGTGATCATCCAGTAATCAATTCCCAGACATAGAAAATGTGTTCTCATCGTGTTCTGCCAACTGTCAAAGTTTTCAGGATAAAACTTCAGACTATCCTTCTTGTAGTAATTCATCTTTAGGATCACCTCAAGCTATTAAACTTAATCTCTAAGGACCATAAGCTCTGATACCAATTTTTAGGAATAAAAATCCACAAGATAACTAAGAGGGTGGGTGAATCAGTTATGATATAGATTATTAAACTTTAAAATTTATAAACCAAATCTACAAATGTAAATGATAACACAATAAATGTCAACAACATAACACAGTACTTGTTGTCGAGGAAACCTTGTTAAAGGTAAAAATCTGGTGGGAATTAACACCCACAAATAATGTACTAAGAGTATAGTATCCCTGTTAAAAGATTTATCTCTGTTAGGAGCTTGTTACAACATTATAGTACATAGTCCCTGTTAGGAGATAGACCCTGTTAGGAGTCAAGAGAAATAGTTGGCTCACTACCCGGGAATACTTCCCAAAGAAGGTTAAAGCCACCCTTAAGGATTCACAATCTGAACAAGTGTATATAGCAAATATACAATCTAGTGAACTGTTTGATAACAACTATCTTTGCTTGGTCAGTTCCAATAAAGTACTCTTCTCATAAACTTTGCTCTACATACAGAAGTCAAACAATCTTTGTAGCTTTCACTTCTCTACTTTTTCAATCTCTGTCACATATTTTCAAAATAAAATATTGCTCATATATACCCTCTTACAATAATTCATTAGGTCATCCAGTTAAGCTTTCCAAATATATAAATAATTAATCACGTCGGCCAATTAAGGCTTTCCTATATACAAATAAATATATAACCCCTTGCTAAGATACAAAAGGTACCTAAAACAAGTAAACATCAAATATAATCCATCACTTATACTTCCAGATACACAATCCACGCTCACAATTCATTTTACACGCTACATGTTTGAAGTCGGCCAACAATTAGGTCTTCTCCAGAATACATGCCACAACTGACATCACCAATCATCAAACAAAAGTCAAACTCAACCCATTATTCCAACATATGTCAGTTGTCCACCAGTAAGGTCACTTCATCTGAAATATCTTCACCAGAAAGATATACCCAAAACACAGAGACCTGCTCTGTCTAGAATCGTAGTTACAGTCTAGAAACTAATTTTCACTAAATCAACTGTAACATCCGCAACATGCAACATAAAGCCAGGAGACCTTAGGAATAAGGTCAAAACACATTCTTCTGCATAAATCCAACTTTGATCATTCTGAAACATTCGTACATTGTTCGTACACTTCTGCTAGTCAAGTAACTAGTCTATCCTCTCCATAGAAATATATGTTGACATCAGTGACAAAAAATGAATATCAACAACATGATCAGTACCCAAAATTGATATCATCCAACATATAATGCTCAAGAAATTCAAATTTTCCTTTATCTCTAGTCATGTGATGTGTGCAACCACTATCATTTACCCAAATGTCATGCTTACTAACTTTAGAAATAAGTGTTGTTTCAACATTCCTTTCATCTTCTTCAAAATCTTCTTTCAAAGCTACAAATACTATCTCAATTTCTTCATTAGTGTCAAAATCAGTGCCATTATTTTTATCTTCAGTGATGTAACAAGTCTTCTTGCCTTTGTCTTTGTAATCTCGGTTATTTCTTCTATCATACTGTCGGTTGCTTCTATATTATCGATAATAATTTATGTAATTAGATCTTTCATTTCTTTCATCATTCTTTTTGTTAGGGTATCTGGCAATAAAGTGTCCAATTTATTTACAATTAAAGCATATCAAAGGTAGTTTACCTTTATATCTTCCTTTGCCTTTGTGCAATATTCTAACCATTAATGCTTCAAGTTCATCAAGTTCTTTATCATCACTATCACTATCACTGTTGTTTCTTATCATGTATTTGTTACTAGATTTACTAATTTTCAGAGTAGACATAAATGCAGATTCCTTAGTTGGTAAAACACTATTGTCAAAATTGTTCAGCTCAAAAGAAATCAATCTATCAACAAGGATATCAATAGTAATATTGTTTCTAGGTGGTGCTCTCATTTCATGTATTACAGATACTATTATAGAATAAATAGGCAATAAAATTCTAACAATCTTACTCACAATAATGTCCTCATCAATAGTTCCAACAGCTCATCGAATAGCATTCACAACCTCCTTGATTTGATTACTATACAGTGTTATGTTTTCTCCTTCTTTCATTCTCATATCATCAAAGCTTCCTCAAAGAATTTCATCTTTATCTCTCAGTACATTTACATCTCCTCCATAAACTAGTGTAATATTGTCCCACATCTGCTTGGGAGTTGTACATGTCTTGATATCCTCAAATTCAGCATCAGTAAGTGAAGAAGAAATTTCTACTATTATAATGTTGTGTTCATGTTTCTCTTTCATCTAATTAACAATCAAAGGTCCAATAGGTAGCATGAATTCATAATCTAGGTATATTTCTACATCCTCTCTAATCCCTCATATGTATAGTCTCATTCTACTCTTTCCATGTTGAGAAGTTTTCCTTGTTCGGCTTTGGTGCGTCTCTCTTATATATCTTGTGATCTTTAGTGTAAGTCCTTTAAAAATTTCCTTCTAAGCATTGTATTCTCTAATACCAATTGTTAAAATAACTGAGGGGGGTGAATCAGTTAGTTCTCCATCATCATGTAGTCCCAAATTCTCCTAGATGTATATAATAACAATTTCAAACATATAAATCAACTCGGTGAAATGTATACTGTGATCTCAAACTTTTAGTCCTATGCTGAGTAGCATTAAATCAATACTGTGATTACCGATCAATGCAGATCAAGTAATGTGTAAAGTAAAATAACAATCCATAATAATCATACACATTGAAACATAGATTTTTAACGTGGAAACCCTTCTAAGGGAAAAACCACCTGGGACCAGTAACCCAAAATATTTCACTCTTCTAAAGTGAGATCAGTTAAGAGCCAACCTTGTTAAATGTTACATTGTACATTGTTAAATGTGACTTGGTTAGAGGATTTAACACTAACAGTTCTCTCTTGACCAATCATTCACTATGGGGTCATCAAGAAAACACTCAACATTCATTAGAATGTCATAATAAAGTCTTTCACATCCTACTTGATTAAGATATTTATTTGTAATAATTGTTAAATTGATACAGTAATGATCTGATTCAAATACAACTCTGTTCGAAGATTTTTAGTTCTATTCTAAGTACATAATATCTCTGACCAATTTTTTCACTTCAGTTCATCTGTTTCTTCATACTCTGTTCTGCTCAGTTAATGCTCTTTTCTCTGTCGCTTGGTGTTGTCTGCAGAAATGCTCAGTTCTATCTTTAGCCAGTTTGATCAATCATGCATAAACTTTGCATGTGTGCATCATAGCATCATTTGATTCATAATTAATCTCGTCTCTTATATAGACATCATATCTCATTTAATTTCCATCCATTAGATTTTTTTGCTTAATCTCCATCATTGTTTTTTCCGCTTAAACCTTCCTCGGCAATTGTTAAAAACATATTTCAATCTTCATCGTCTGATCTTCCTTGAATTTTCATAGTCGTTTTATCTTCATAACAAACCTTATCATTTACCTTAGAATCATCAATTTTCTATCTCATCATTTTAGTTGGCCTCGGTTACGTTTATTTGCTCAGTCAATACCGTGATGTTTCGGTGATCCCTAGCTCAGTTAACATTGTGCTCGGTACACAATGTATTTACTTAGTATTCATTGTTACTCTATGTATAGAGAACTCTACAATTACCGACCACATAAACTTTATTTCTTTCAGATCTTTAACTCTTAAAAGATGTTTGTTACAATTATGACACTCAAATAGGTTGACTTCAATGACAATACATTAACTTATTATTAATGTTTATCATCACATCTGTAACTCGGTTGACTATCAACAAAATGACTTCAAACATACAATCAGTTGTAGTTCATCAAAATAACCCATATTTTATCCCTATGTCCTAATCATTTAGTCAAGCTATTTCTCTCTTTCCTATGTCTTCTAGAATTAATTAATTTTAAATTAATTAATTGCTCCCCTTTTTGAATTATGGGATTTCCTAAATTCCTAATTTGGAGGGAATAATAAATTTTAAAAATTCAAAATTTTAACTATTACATCCTTCCCCCTAATTGTGCTTCATCTCCTACTTTCTTGCCACCATCTTTCCCTATTCATTTCTCCCCTAATTGTGCTTCCAATTTTCTTATTAATTTTCCTCCACTTTATTCTTCCACATTCCCTCAATTTGTGCATTAATTTATGCATACTAATTTGGGCATTCCAAAATGCATCTCTTCTATTTTCATAATTTTTCATAATATGACACTTTTCCAATTTCACTTCTCAATTATGACAATCTTCCATTTGCACATTCAAGTTGCCAAATCTCCAATTTGGCTCTCTCGTCCTATAAATTGAGATCAATTTTCTCAATCAAATTAACCATCACATTTCAAATCTTCTCACCATCATAATATCACTTTTCTTTCATATTTTGAGTGCATTTTGTCAATATGGGAGCTACATATCAAGTTTTGAAAAAGAAAGAAAGAGAACAATTGTCAAATTGAGGGAGTTTGCTTTTAATTTGCATATATTTTGTCTCAATTTCTTTTGTGATTGGATAGGTTGATTGTACATGCTTTAGAGTTTTATGGTTCATCTTGTGTACATGTTTTCATTATTTTCCTATCCTACAATATGTTGCCTTATCAAATTACCAAATGTAACATGACCACCATCATATTTCTCATGTTGCAAAGTTTCTTTTATAACATACAAGGCAGTCTCAACATTATCACCAATTTCTAGAAAAATGTTAGAAATATCAATCCCTAATTTTTCTTCTTCAACATAAAATAGACAATATTTTGTTTTAGAATCATCATCTGAAATACTAGCATCTTCATTAACATACTAGGCTTTCTTATTGAACTTATTCAACTTATGTCTAGGACCTTTCTCCAGACATCTAGTATCCAAATGAACAATCTTTGCACATCTAAAACACTTAAGGGGTACCATACATTTGTAATTATCAGTACCTTTCTTCAGGTTCCTTACAAACTGCACTTCCATTTCATTTGAGTCTTCTTCTTCCAAATCTTCTTCTGTCTTTGTGACTTAAGATGTTGTCTTAGATCTACTCTTATCTTTTCTAAACTTTCTCATTTAAAACATGGTCAGGGTGTGAAACAATTGTTCTCTTGACATTAATAACAGTAAAAAGTTTGAGCTCTGCAACTTTCCCACTTTGTGGCTTTTTTAAATTTTGAGCTCATTGTCTATGGTGGTCATTGGGGAGGGATATGTCCCTCCTATCAACTCTTTGCACCCATTCCTTTGTCCTGACCTTCTGTTGGTCCCGGGTTCTACTGCTTGGGATAGGGCCTCTAGAGCTTGTGACACTGTGTTCTCCGAGTTGTATTTTAGTGCTCTCGTTGTTGCTCAGGTGCTTGGTGAGGAAGAAAAACCTTTAGAGGAATGTGCTAATACTATTATGGATCCCAAGTACTTTCCTGGTGGTGGGAACAGTTTGGCCCCCATGGATGGTTCCTAGCTAAAATGCATTCTGGTGGGCCAACATACTTTAGAGGTGGCACATTTGAAACCCCAAATTATCCTGTGAGAGGATGGCCCAAAAATCTCCCTTCCAGATAGCATTGTGGATAGTAGTTCCTCTTCTCTTCACTTATCACTGGTAGGGAAGTTCCTGGCATTCAAGCTAATGATTGATATGGTTAGAATATGGGTGAACTCTCATTGGAAACTTTAGGGAAGTGTTAGCGTCTCTGCCATGCCAGGTGGGATATTTATTTTCAGCTTCACTTTGGACAAGGATCTCATCTTTGTTTTCTTGGGCAAATGGTGTTATGGGAAGAACAGACTAGCCCCTGCAAAATGGAAGCTTGGGTTTGACCCGAGTGAGAAACTCCATAAGTTGGCTCCTGTTTGGGTTAGAATCTCAGGATTGCCTTTGGAATTATGGGACGAGCACGTGTTCAAATTTATTGGGGATTCCTTTGGGAACTTTGTAGCTTCTGATAATGTCACCACTCAAAAGACTAAACTTGTGTATGCCCAGTTTTGTGTCAACGTGGCCATGGATAAAACCCTCCTAAGCTTTGTTTCTCTAAAACCAAATGGGGCGAGTGGACTTGGGTCATTGTCTATGAGAATGCTACCCTATTTTCCCAGCACTGCTCCACATAGGGGCATGTTGTCTCAGAATGTAAGGCTCCTTAGGAGAAAGTACCTAAACTAAAAGATAATATGGCTAGCCAAGAACCTTAGGGGATGGATCCAGACTAAACCCCACTGTTGTGGATGTAGCCCCCATTAACAATGTCATAAGAGATGAACCAAAATAGATGGTCAGTTTGACACTCCATAAGGAGGAAGAAGGGGATTACCCCTTTCTGGAGGGAATATTAAACCTTATGGAAACTCCAAAAAGCCAAAGATGTTCCTCCTCCAAGAAAATAGTCAACCAGGGTCAGAACCTTGAGGATGGGGAGCTCCCTAAGAGTGTGGGGTGTGTGGAGGAAGGCTTACCAAGCACTATGGATAAGGAGGTGGACAAGGCCAGAGGGACAATTTTGGCTCTGAAGGATAAGGTGTCATTTCCTCATCTCACAATTGGGACTGAGTAAATAGGAAGGGAAGATAGTTTACTTTGGGGAATATGTGCTCCTCTCCCACTGGGTGCTCCTCAGTTTCTGAAGTGATCATGAAAGTTGTTACCCACTCTCCAAGCAGTAGATGGTCCCCTAATTCCCCGGTGGGGAATGAACTAGAAGAATGACATATAACATGAAGTAAAACAAGAGGCTTTAAGAAGCTAGATGTTGGTACATACATAAAAGTGGGAAGACCATCTAAAAGAGCTCTCAAAATGAAGGCAATGGCCAAGGAAATTTCTAATGGAAGGCAATTGACCTTGGAGGCTACTCAAAAACATAGAAGATGAATTTCCTATCTTGTAACCTAAGGACATTGAACAACCCTCAAAAACAATATGCTTTAAGGTAGACCATTGTTGACCTTAAGATCGATGTGTTGCTCATCCAAGAAGCTAAAATATTGCATCATAATTTTTCTCATCTTGTTGACTGGATTTGACTGGGTGTGGGGTTCTACTACTATGAGATAGATGGGATCTCAGGAGGTATATCTACCATTTGGAACTTGGGTAAGCTAACTGCTAAAGAAATTTCTTTCTCTCACAATTTTCTTGGTATTAGACTTAAGATGAATAACTTGTCTTGGTGTATTATTAATATGTGTGCCCCAAATACTAGAACCGGTCAGGCTTTGGTTTGGAAGGAGATTATGAACCTCAAAATGCATAATGTGGATAAACTTTATATGTTGGCTAGGGAATTTAACACCCCTTTATTCCCCTCTGATAAACTGAGAGGGCTGGGGGATTATCCTGACAACATGCAAGATCTTGTGGAGTTTATCAGAAAGAATGACCTCTCTGACCTGGAGCTCCATGGGAACCCATTCACCTGGTTGAATAATAGAAAGGGGCATCACCTTATCCAAGTTAGTTTGGAATAGGTTTTGGTTTCCACAGGTTGGGATCTTGACCACAACTTTTTTATCATTTCCTTTCCTTGCACGGCCTCGAACCACTCCCTGATCCTTCCCAATTGGACTGAGCAACCTGCCACTAGATCACCTCCTTTACATTATGAAATTATGTGGCACTCCCATGTTTATTTTAGGGAGTGCATCCATTCCTAGTGGGATATTTTGGTGAGGGGCTCTGCCATGTTCTAGATTTCCAAAAAAATGGAAAACATTAGATGGGAGGTGAAAAGTTGGAGTAAATCCACTTTTGGGGATATCTTCAAGAAAAAGAAGGAACTCGAGACTAAGATTGATGAAATTTAGACAAAGCTAGCTAGTGGGGACCTTTCCACTGAGTCTAATTTGGAGGAGTGTTTGAGTAATAAATGGAAGGACAATCTAAATAAGGAGGAAGTATACTGGAAACAACGATCAACAATTCAATGGCTCAAGGAGGGGGACAGGAACACCTCTTTTTTTCATAGATCCACCTCTAAACATAAGAAAAGAAATACTATTAGATCCTTATGGAATGATATAAATGAGGAGCTTAAGGAGGAAAATGATTACCTAACAAGTGGGGTTACAGAGGAGGAAGTTAAAAAGGCAATGTTTTCTATGAATGCCTACAAGGCCTCGGGCCCCTATGGGTTCCCACCTACCTTTTTCTAAATATTTTGAGAACTGATTAAGTATGATTTGACCAGAGCTGCCAGGGATTTCTTTAGAACAAGAAAGATCCTCAAAAATTTGAACAAAACTTACATTGTGATTTTCCTTAAGATACTAGACCCCAAATTTATTTCATATTTCCCTGCCATAAAATTATGCAATACTTTTTACAAGATTTTTGTGAAGGTCATGGTCAATAGGATTAAGCCCCTCCTTGATAGAATCATAGGCCCTTCCCAAAAAAGATTTGTTCTAGGTAGACAAATCCTGGATATTGTGATCACAATGCATGAGGTTCTCCACTTGATGGACGGATGTAAAAACCCTAGGATGGCTCTTAAATTAGACATTTTGAAGGCCTATGACATATTTAGTTGGAGTTTTTTGTTAGTTATTTTATCAAAACTGGGATTCCAGGATAAATTTATAAGAATTATCAAGGAGGTTGTGGAGAGTGTTTGAAACTTTGTTCTGGTTAATGGTTCTCCCTGGGGCTACTTTAATGTAGAAAAGGGACTAGGACAGGGGGACCCTCTTTCACCGTACCTCTTTATTATGGTAGCTGAGGGCCTAGGAAGTAATCTCACCTACTTGGATCGGAGGGGTCAAATTCATGGCATTAAACTTGCCTCCTCTTTGTCCTTTGAGGTCTTACAATAATATTTTGATGACACATTCTTGTTTCGAATATATTTGGTCATAGAAGCTAAAGAGTGGAGGAAACTGATGGATTATTATGCTAAAGCTTCAGGTCAACACATAAATTATAATAAAAGTAAGATCTACTTCTTCAATACTAAATAGAGCCTTAGATTAAAGATTGTTCACATCTTGGGCTAGAAAACTATTGAGCTTCCTAATACCTACCTGGGGCTCCCCCTCATGGTCAAGGAAGTTAGCACACAGTTTTGAAACACAATTTTAGAAAGAATGCAAAAGAAACTGGCATGTTCGAAGGGGGAATTCCTCAATAGTGCGGGCAAGCTTCAATTACTGGCTGCCTCTCTCCAAGGGGTCCCTATTTATTTCCTATCCATCTTCAAGATATCTAGAGGGATGGCAGAGAAACTTGAGATAATCCAAAGGAACTTATTATGGACGGGCATAGAGGAGAAATATAGAATCAATCTAGTCAACTCGGAAACTATCTTCCTACCCAAAGCCTTGGGAGGACTTGGAATCAGAAGGATCACTGACCTAAATAAATATTTTCTAACTTAGCTAGGTTTGATCCTTGCTAAATACCCAATGGACTAGTGCAAAATTATGTAGGCAAAATACTTTACAAATTCATCATTCTCTGAACTATTTTATGACCATGACTTCCCTACTAGATCTAAAATATGGAATAACATTATCAAATGTAGGAGACTGCTGAGAGAAGGGTGCAGATGGCAGATTGGAAATGGGGGAAAAATTAGATTCTTGGAAGACACCTGGTGTGAAGAGAAACCTCTATCCTAGGGTCCCTTTGGGCCCATAATGAGGATCATTAAAGATAACTTTGGTTCCAAAAATAGAGACTACATAACACCCTCAAGGAGCTAGAAAAGACTGGAGGATGGGTGGGAGATACCTTTACATCTTGAAGGGCAAGTAAAGGCTCTTCAAGATCTTTTGGAAAACATACGAATACCCCTTTTTCCATGTGAAGATTTGTTGGTCTAGGATAAAAATTAGTCTGGCTCTTTCATGGTGAAGTATTCTTATAGCTACATGGTCAAGGCTCTAAATGATCTAAAATGCTGGAAGCCTATCTGGAACAGTTAGCTCCTCCTGAAAGTTAACTTTTTTTGGTGGACAATGCTCCATAGAAAAATACTCATTATACACAATCTTAAAAGGCATGGCTTCCAAGTTCTCAATTGGTGTGTGATGTGCAAGGAGAAGGAAAGTATTTCCCATTTCTTTAGTCACTACTCCTTTGCTAATTAATTTTGGTCCATAATTATGGACAGGTTTACTCTTTCTTAGGTTTTTTTAGGATCTGCAGTAGTTCATATGCAATTAGGAGTTTCCTTCTTCCCATCTATTGATTAGGAAGCTCTAGAAAATCATCCCCCCATATCTGGTGGTAGATATGGAAGGAAAGGAATAATGACATCTTTAGAGATATAGAAAAAGGTGGGGAGATTGTTTTTAAAATTGTTGAGAAACTACTTATAAAGAACATCTTTATCTGCATCTGGAGGACCCCAGCCAACCGCTGGGTTGTTATGGATGCCTTGGTGACCAGGAGATAGGCACTACCTAATTCTTTCTATAGGTTTGATAACTCCAAGAGATTGAAGAGATTGGGGACCAAGTGGATTCCCCCCCCCTCACCCTCTTGGTTAAAGATGAACTTTGATGGTGCGGCCCGTAAAGGGCTGGCTATGGGTGATGGGATTATCAGGTATATGAAGGGAAGCATGGTGTTGGCCTATGTGGGAAACTTTAGATCTTCCTCAATTAATATTTTTGAGGCCCTGCTCCTCCTTTGGGGCCTTAAATATGCTCTCTTTATGGGCGCTCTTAGACTCATGGTGGAGGGAGACTCAAAGTTAATTATTGAAAAGTTAAAAGGTACCATGGTTGCAAGATATAAAATAATTAGTATCATCATGGACGCTTGTCACCTCTTAAACAGATTGGAGGACTCTGGGATCCACCATATATATTAGGAGGGAAATGTTGTGGCTAACTCTTTGGTAGTGAATGGGTTGGGGAGGGTGGGAATGTGGTTTTGGAGGGACCTGGATCCTCTACCAGCTAATTGGGAGAGAACAATATACCCCATTATGATGATGTGGTTTCTTATGTTGTATTGGAGGATTAGTGGGTTTTTCCAAGAGGAGAGTAAGTTGGGAGTTCACATAAGTTTGAATTCTTATTATATGAAGGATGGCATCAGAGTCAAGGCAAGGCGGGAGCCAAATCACCCTAAAGCTTGATTAATTTGGAGTACCAAAGTATAAGTGTTAATAATGATAATGAGGAAATCAAGAGCCTTTGAATTCTCAAGGCTTTTAATGCCATAATTCACATCAAGGTTGATCTGTTATCCCAATTGATGCCTTTATGAAGGAGTATCGGGAAATGATTATGGATTTTGAAGATCGACAACTGCAAACCTTGTCACACGTATATCTCTACTGGGACAGGTTTATTTTGGAAAGTGCGACTGGTGATAATAATAAATTTTAGGCTTGGGTTTCCTTGGCCATTACTGAACCTAGAAAAAGCAAGTTTTTATAAAACTCAGTGTCTCCTTCCTCTGTCTGCTTCCCATTTCAACACCCTGGAGAATTATGAAACTAACTCTGAGATGGGGGGTGACATGGTTCATGTTGAGTCAGATAAGATTGAGGATTTCATTCACAATAATATGTACTGTGTATGGATTACTCTTGGAGAAGGTAGGTTTGTTCCCTATATGGAAGCCATGACTAATTCAGATGAAAACCTTGATACCCAGTTTGTGAATAGTTGGGATGATTTAAGAGTGACTATGGGGGGAATATCCTTCAAGATCAACGAGGGGGTTATCATGAACGCCAAAGGGCTTACCACTGAAGAAAGGAAGTAGTAAAAGATGACTAAAGTCATAGACAAAACCAGCCTTAAACAGTTCTTCTGGAAGAATGAGGTGCCTATGAAAAGTCATGGTGGCTACGAGAGGGAGGTGCTTCCTAAATCTTGGGACCTGGTGTGTCTTGCTATTATAAAATACTTAACTCTTGAAGGAAGACTTGGGGTGCTTTATTACTATCATTTTCCTCTATTGAATGACTTCTTCCATAGGGACCTTATCTCCTTACCCTTCTTCCTCCTCCATTCTCTAGAGGCTAATGCGGTAAAAATCAGAGTGTCATGAGAAAAATAAAAAATTCACTATCATACACCAAGGTCTCATCCTAAGACTGTTAAATTTCTACCTAGCTCTCTTCCCTCCTAGAGACATCTCTGTCCAGGGCATCCCCACCTCGCCTAGCCAATCTGCTGAACCTATGCCTAACAAAAGAGAAAATGAAGACAAAATTATGACCCCTCATTCTTCCTCCACTTCCTTAATGATCTCCAAGTCTGGTTGAAAGAACAAAGGTGCCCTATTTGCTACTCCTGCCGAAGCTAAAAAGGATAAGATAGAAACTTGCATAAACCTCAAGGAGTCTAATGCCGATTATGGTGACACTCCTCTGAGATTACATAGGATTGTCATCAAACCTAGAAATAAGGAGAAGATTGTGAGGGAGAATTATATATAGGATGAGGAGACAGATTTTGGTTCAGATGGTAAGGTTGACTCGCGGAGTGACATTCTGGGAAGGGAAACTAGCAAGGACCCGACCCATGTTTTTCAGATTTTCAACATGGGTAATACTAAACCTAAGGAAATGGATGGGGCTAACAATGCCTCTCCTACTATCATCTCCTCCTCGCACTGCAGAATGGAGGACAAGAATACTAAGATGACTGAAAAAGTGGGAGGGATGGGGAACCTGTGTATGGGATGTGTTGTCATTGGAGAGGAAATTAAAAGGCTACAAAAAGGGGTTAATATATTGAAAGATGGTTTTTCCACGCTAGACAAAAGATACAACAGGCTGGCAGAGTTTGTTGTTAAGGTCATACATTCCTCTGCGACCACCCTCTACCTCCTGTAGCAGGTGAAGGAAAATGATGAGGGTAAAGTCGATGGGATGAAGAAGATGTTCTAGTTCCTTGCTGATGATTGGAATAGGTTACTCATGTCATGTCCTAGTGAGAAATAGCTTGGATCCCTAGTGGGGTTATGTGATGGGCTGGGATGTTGGCTCCCACAATTTATTTTTATTTTATTTTTCGTACTATAACTTTGGTTTTAGCTGATGAACTGTAATTGATTAAATTTTTGAAGTGTTGAAATAGTCCCAAAGGATAACTGAGAGGGGGGGTGAATCAGTGATTAGATACCTTAATTATTTTATTTACTTAGATATCAATTAACATAAAGAAAATGCACATTCAGATAACATAATAGAGAAGAGAACAATTTTAGTTACGGGGAAACCAAATAGGTAAAAACCCTGGTGGGAATTAGCACCCACAAAGAACTGTACTTTAGTATAATTATCCTTGTTAAGAGATCTTGCAACCCTGTTAGGATTTGTTCTTTACAATGAAATAAGTACAAAGACCTGGTTAAAGGTTAGACCCTGTTAGGAGTATTTTACAAGTAACCTTGTTAGGGGTGAGGGCTCACTGCCCAAAAGCTCACTGCTAAAATGATGAAGGCTGCAACCTTCAGTAGAACATATATACACTATATCTGATAGATGAATTGTTTGAGTAGACCTGCTGTTTGATCAGTTCCAGTGTATTGTATACTTCCACTTCTTCTTCACATAGATCTTTTCTTTATGAATGAAATGTCTCTATTATCCCAAAACAATGGACATTCTATTATGTACTTTTCCTATCTTTATTCTTCTCATTCACACTTGGATTTCATCAAATGAATTACTATAAGTATCTTCTCCAAAGGATGTGATCTTCATCGGCTTTAGGAGTCCCTTCAATACTTCTTTAGTTGGCCACAACAACCACACAACCTGATTAGAAACATGCAACTCAGACTAAATAGACGTGATGCTTTACAAGGTCGGCTCTACCAAATTAACTCCAACTTCACTATTATGATAGAACATGTTTGGCACCTTTAGATAACTATCTTTAACTTATAACTAAACATGAATACAAACACACATATCCTAAAGATAGGCGCAACTCAAGAAATAATGTAATTATGTCGGCTCTTCATAGATAGTCTTTAGTCACTATAACTGTCATAACTGATTAACATAACTCAACTGAAACTTCATATCTGACTCAGTGTGAATGCACATAGCATCTAGAACATGTATACACCATGGAAATGAACATACATAGATCTAGAACATCTATACTGATAATTGCATATAGAACACTATTGTATATTATATGTTGTCATCAATGACAAACATACAATCAATTATTTGCACAGAAGAAAATCTCCAACAATCTCCCCCTTTGACATTGATGGCAAAATATGATATCATCAACTCAAAGTGTCTTCCTTCTTTTTACAATCTTCTCAATATCCTCATCAAAAGTTCCTCTTCACTGTTGCTGATCTATATACTCCCCCAGAGCATATGCCCCCCTTACTAATACTCCCCCTTTGACATCAATGACAAAGGGTGTTAAACACCATTAAGCACAGGTACTACTCCAGAAGTAGAGTAGTCAACCATTCATCAGTCACCAAGGACTGATGTTCTTGCTGCAAATTATAATCAGACTCAGGAAAGGGAATTATTCCCAACTTCTCCCTGAGATACTCAAAAGTGTCTTTTCATAATGGATTTGTAAAAATATCTGCTAATTGTTCTTTAGTGCTCACATAATCTAACTTTACTTCTCTGTCTGCAAATTTTTCTCTTAGAAAATGGTATTCAATCTCAATGTGTTTTGTCTTTGCATGCATCACAAGTTTCTTTGACATATTTATAGTACTAGTGTTGTCATAGTGAATAAAAATAGGATAATCAATTTGAATACTGAAGTCTTTAATCATCTATTTGATCCAAACCATTTTTGAACAATTCAATGTTACTACAACATACTCAACTTCTGTTGTTGACTAAGAGATACAATTCTGCTTTTTACTTGTCCAAGTGACTAATCTGTCTCCAAGAAATACTGCTGCTCATGGTGTACTCTTTCTGTCATCAACACAACCTGCCCAATCTACATCTATATACACATGAATTTGTATATTCTTTGAGTTGGGATACCATAAACCATAGTCGATAGTCCCTTTTAAGTATCTGAATATTCTTGTTATTTCTATTGGGTGATTTTTCTTGGGTTCAGCTGTAAATCTTCCAACAATGCCAACTGCATTAGAAATATCAGGTCTAGATTGAGTAAGATATATGAGTTTTCCAATCATAGACTTGTATAAGGTCTTGTCAACTGTTGTGGAATCATCATCTTTAGAAATCTTGCTTCCTGTTATCATGGGGGTGCTTACTGGTTTGCAATATTCCATCTTGAAAGTCTTCAATATATCCTTCAAATACTTAGACTGATTTATGAATATGCCTTTGTCTATTTGTTTTACATTCAATCCAAGAAAATATTTGATAGGTCCAATCATGCTCATTTCAAACTCACTTTTCATTTCTTTGGAAAATTCTGCACTAAGTTTGTCATTACCTCCAAAGATAATGTCATCAACAAAAATAGCAACTACTAGTAATCCTTCATCTGTCTCTCTTATGAATAAATTACTGTCTACTGCTCCTTTTCTAAGTCCTATCTTTGTTAAGTAACCATCAAGTCTCTCATACCAAGCTCTTGGGGCCTTTTTAAGTCCATAAAGTGCTTTCTTTAATCTGCATACCATGTCTGGTTTATTTGAAAGTTTGAATCCTTCAGGTTGCTCTATGTAGACTTCTTCCTTTAAGTCACTGTTAAGAAAAGCTGACTTGAAATTCATTTGGTATACCTTAAAGTTCTTGAATGTTGCATAGGAAAAAAACAACTTGACAGCTTCAAGTCTTCTCATAGGGGCAAATATATCAGTGTAATCTATACCTTCTCTCTGTGCATATCCTTTACACACTATTCTTTCCTTGTTCCTTACCACTGTGCCTTCTTCATTCATTTTGTTCCTGAATATCCACTTTGTTCCGATCACATTCTTGTCATGAGGTCTTGGGACCAGTTCCCATTTATCATTCTATCATTCTTGACTATTTGATCTAATTCTTCTTGCATAGCACTTTTCCAATCTGAATCTTTGCACGCATCTTCAACACTTAAGGGTTCAATCTGAGAAAGTAGGCATACCTCTTCATCAGTTGTTGAACCTTTTGCTCTGGATCTTGTCAAGACTTTAGCACTCTGATCTCCAATGATGTCATCCTTAGAGTGGTATTTGGATGTGTATTTTGAGTTCTTAGGAGTGACACTCTCATCTATAATCTGTGATTCTTCTTGACTTGGTTCAAGATTGTTGCATGAAACATCAATACAGTCAAACATTTCTTCAATAACTGTGTCTTTATTGATAGGTCTAGGCTCATCTTCAATCATAGGAGCACATTCATAATAT